>VCRD01002146.1:5691-21699 GCA_006783055.1 Trinorchestia longiramus
AAGAGAGGGAAAGGAGAGAGGGTGTGTGAGGAAGAGAGGGAAAGGTGAGAGGGAGTGTGAGGAAGAGAGGGAAAGGAGAGAGGGTGTGTGAGGAAGAGAGGGAAGTTGGCATCTCTCACCACTCTAGCTCTTGGGTTTCTGAGTCGGATTTTAACTTCAGTTTCCGATTCAAGAAAACTTATAATCTGTTTAGGTCTTCTGTGTTGTTTATCATGCTGTGCATACATACGAACCAGGGTTGCAAAATATTTTGGCAAAAAATTTTGCATGGTGATGTACATTTTCTACGGTAATGGGGAATAATATTATTTAAAGTAACAAAATAGGTATTGATTTTCCGTATACCTACGTATTATTAAAAGCACACCTTCTCTACGTATATTCGGCAGAAATTTTCTGTCAACTCAGTCGAACGAAAATTTTTGGTTTAATTTTTAACTTGTGCGCTTCTGAAGATCGAATGTAAAGCGAAAAGAAATTATAGTTTCTGCAGATTTTGAATTTGTGTTTACATAATTAGTTCTGAAGCTCCTCAATATCTCAGAAAAAGTGACGCATGAACTCACTTTGAAACTTCTCACAGAATAATTTCAGTTCTTCAGGAACAGAAAGTTTTAAATCCTAAGCAATAGAACAAATTCACAATGCAGTGACCTATTTCAAAATTTAAAATACTCTTTCAATTGGAACTGAGCACGCAAATCAAGACTGACTAATCTTGACGCGATATTAATTGGAACATTTATTTTTGGGAATTTACACCGAGTATTCATGAATCGCTAGTGTTTATGTTATAAATAAAATTATTGTTATAAATGTCGAATAAGAAGGGAGCGAACACATGCATTTTAGCTTTAAAATGCATTCATTTAAACTCCGAACATGTTGTGTCTTGCACAGACCAACCCTGACAACTATATTATGCAGTTTTGAATTTGTTCGGTTTGAGTACGTATCAACGACCAACACAATGACGTACAGCACAGGCATGTTCAACGAATAACAGTAATTTTATAAATTATTCAGCTTGCATCTTTTGGATACACGGTGCATTTTAAGGTTAAGTAAATGATGGACAGCTGCAATGAAATGGAAGGAAAGCTACTTGTTGACGTGCGCTTTTCATTGCTCGTGCCACACTAGATCTTCTCGGAGCCAGAGTTGAGGGAGTAGGAGATGAGCATGGCTTCATTTTTGAGACGCAACGGTTCTCTCAACTCCCCTCATTCGGCTAATCCATGCGAGTTTGATCGAGTGTAAACATTGTGAAGCTTTCTGGCTTATTTTTGAGAAGCTTTCGGTTAGCCATTGTTTTCCTGCCGGGAAAGAAGAACGCCCAAGTTTGCTTGTTAATTCATGGACCATATTTTGCGGGAGAATTTTGAGCTTCAAGTTTCTAGTTGGTCTTGTGGACGCGCGAAGGGAGCTGGGTTGAAATGAGAGTAGAAATGAGGGAAACATGGAAAGCTTTTTCATGTTTCTATCAAAACTCAGGGGAACACAGGGGGGAACTCTATGATACTGAATAAAATTGAGGCAATTGGAGGAACTAAGTTTGAGGAATGAGTGCGACGAATTAAGGGGGATTGAGTGGAATTAAATCAAAAACTTAGCCACTAATAAAAGTAGGCAATAGAGATGTCTTCCTCAGATGAAATTGGCAAGCCAGTCTACTCACTCACTTGATATTTAGAATGCAAACTAAAAATGTGACTTCAGTTAGATGATGACAGGAGAGGCGATGAGTCCATTGAAAGCGTTGTATTTTGTGGACTCAAGGGTTCAATGAAAAAATATCCATGTTGGTCATGAGCCATTAAGATGCTAAAGAATTACGGGAATAACTGGCAAAAACATTTTTCTTTTGACCTCCTTTACATTTCAAAAAATTTCTGTAAGAACAGTTACTTCTGCCATGTGACGCAGAAATAGTTTTTGATTATGCGAGTTCACCTAAAATTTCATTCATCCTTGAGCTTTAAGAATAAAAGAGAATTGTTTTGCTTACGCCGGTCGTTGAATTTTGTTAGAAACTCGCAGTTTAATAAAAGCAGACCCACGGAGAATGATGTTTTTAGAGAACTGGTAAAGTTTCATTTCAGGATAACAAATAAGGAACTGAAAATATTTTCCTCACATTTCCTATTACAGTACAAGCACGTGAATTGAATTGCCTTGAAATAGAAAATTATGTTTCTCGAATTATATGATCAGCTTTAATCGAGTACTACATTTATTTAAAAAAAATATTCAAAGTTTTTTTTTGAAAAAATTTGAATGAAGTCTGTCCTTGATTTTGAAATATTGCAACATTGCAGTATTTTTAAATTGTTCGTTTTTCCACTGCAAAATTTGCTCTGTGCGCAGCACTGAAGGTGAGGCCTACGCTGGTCATGCGACTGTGAGTGCAGGTTGTGTGTTGAGGTCGGGGGGAGCTCAACCATCAGTGCAATACAAAGCACTTAGCGAATATTGAGCATTGATGGAACACTAAGCTATGATGGCATCGTAAGCGTTAATGGAGTATTGAACATTATTGAAATATTAAGCACTAATAGATCATTAATGAAATTTTAAGCATCATTGTTATATTAAGCATTATTGGAATATTAAACATTAATGGAATATTAAGAATTATTGGAATATTAAGCACCAGTATTCGTTCCCTATACAGCCTCGGAGTCACGATGCAGAGTTTCAAACAATTCTTAATCATGAATTGATATGTGATGCAAAAAACATTTCGTCAATCGCATAAGCAACTCCAAAAGACGAAAAGAAATTTATGACAAGGAAAGAAGACAACTGGTTCTTTCATGTACATATAGGGAGATTAGTTGCTTGCCTAATATTTATAGTTTCATGTTCTGCACAAACTACAATACGTATAATATTCTTCAATATAAATTCAATTATACAGTATACAATTCCCAAGCTGAATTTGGGCAACAAAAGATATTTTGTTTACATTATCTTCCTCGCCACCAGCAATGACCGTACCATCAAAGCGATATTATTTGAGGTGTTGCAGATGTCAAGGACATCTAATACTACTGTCGTGTGAAATTTACCATCAAAGCGATATTATTTGAGGTGTTGCGGATGTGAAAGACATTTAATATCATCATCGTGCGATATTTTGGCCCCTGAACCGTGCATTCTTTGCGTCGCTCAAATATTAACTCTGCGTGCACTTACAAATCGTCTTTTCTTGGCAGCAAATGTTTTCCTGCTTTTAGGTATTTCCTGACTGCATGGCCTTTGCAACTCACTTTTTTTATTTCAGACTCACTAACCTTGTTACAGGTCTCGTTAAAATAATTCTGACTCTACAAATAACCTTTTTGCCATTCACATTTCAATGACTGAAATTCTATAACCTAATTACGATTCACATTCAGATGACTCAGACTTAATCACCATGTTACAATTCGTATTCAAATGACTTCAGATTCTATAACCATATTTCAATTCACATTTAAATAACTTAAATTCTTTAACCATGTTGAAAATTCACATTCAAATGACTTCAAATTCTATAACCATGTGGTAATTCATATTTAAATAACTCAAAATCTTTACCGTTATTGCAATTCACATTTAAATGACGAAAATTTATTAGATTATCGCTGGTCATGTTCAAACGACAAAATGAATCAAAGAATTACTTACTTTTATAATAATTTTCTTCTACTTATGATTTCACAACTTCAGACATGGAAAAGTGGATAGAACCTGCAAAGTAAAAATTAAACAAACTAATGCAAACTATTCCAGGCCTTCTCAAAAGCAGTGCTCACACTTTTTCTATTTCTTAAGATCTTACAAGGACTTGTTTTAGGATGTTTGTTTATATTTTATTGCATGATTTAATTTTCTTATGTTGTCTTCGAGAGCGTGAAATTAAATCTTTAGTATAGTTTCGTTCAGCTATTTTCCTACTGCAACTACGTCTCAGTTTCTCAGTTAAGAAAAAAAGCTTCCAGAAAAATATGGGTCTAAATTTATCATACTTGAATGTTAAAAGAAGATTCTCTCGATGCATCACTGACAATTAAAGAAATGTTCGTAAGTGGTTATCATATATAGTATACATTTATAGGGCTGTGTTGATGTATAGTCGTGCTAAAAATTAAGCACACACACATAGTTCAAACCTAAGATATACGACACTTGAGCACTACCCACATAGTTCAGATCTAAGACATACGAAACTTGAGCACATGGACACAACACACCCGGTTTAGAACGGACACAGCACATTGCCACACTACGCACATTTTAGGACGGATAGATACAGCACATGGGCACAACACACCCAGCTTAGAACGAACATAACACATAGGCACAACATACCCAGTTTAGAACGGGTACAGCACATGGGCGCAACACACCCAGTTCAGATCAGGCACACACAGCACATGAGCACAACACACTGAGTTCAGATCAGACACACACACAGCACATGGACACAACACACCCAGTTCAGATCAGACACACATAGCACATGGACACAACACACCCAGTTCACATAAGACACACACGGCACATGGACACAACACACCCAGTTCAGATCAGACACACGCAGCACGTGGGCACAACACTCGTAGTTCAAACCAGAGGCGAGACCGAGGCCTAAGACTGCTCGGGTGTCAGGCGTTAATGTAAACAGAAGGGGCCATAGACTCAGTTTGCATGGCGCCTATAGGCCTGGCTAGCGTGGCTGGCACGGATTATGAATCATCTCTTTGGTAGCGTAATATATCGGCTGGATTGCGGGCCAGGGCCAACGTCTGCAGCGTGCGCATGAGCATCAGGAGATCGAAGTCATACCTTACCTTAGGTTAACGTCCATGAATCTTGCATGTTACTTCTGATCGCCAATGATCGATTACACCGCTTAAATGACTTTTAGTAGATGTAGTGCGGGTAGAATGCAAATTTCTGAGCTTCTTCGTCTGTAATGAGGAATTTCTCATTATCTGTTAATGAAAGAAGGTAGCGTTCGACGGCATTTAGTAGTTTGTTGTACGTTTTTAAAGATGGTTAAGGAAATTGTTGTACTTTAGTGGAAGATATGAGTTATAAATTATAAATGGGTAGCCTTAGGGCAATAGGTAATTGGGTTGGGCTTTAACATGGGCATCATTTAGGATAAATCATTTAAGATCCGCTAATTGATGAAAACTATTACAATAAGAACAAAATAATACCTTTGTTAGGAATGGAAGATACTGAGCAGAAGACACTCATTTTGAGGGCTGATATTTACTGTAGAAAGGGCATGAACAATCATGCAAGAACTTTACTGAAAAGCTGTGAATATTGCAAATGGTTAAACTGCATTCCAGCAATACCAATCTTTCGTTCGCTGGAAATAATTTCTTTCTCATAGGCTGCTCATTATATCCCCAAAATGATACTCTAAATGCTGATTGTTAAAAAAAAAATTTCTAATAGAAACCTGAATATTTATGGAATTAAAGCTACTTTTTAGGCTCTTACTGTTGACCTCATAAATTAGACTTCAAAAATTATGATCCAGTTAGTCGTGAAAAATGCATGTGTTTTGTTATCCCTAAAAATCGAAATGCCTGCTCTCCAATGAAGTAGCCTATTGCTGGGAGGAAAATATCGGAAGAACATTCAGACGTGGGAATACCAAGGCAAAACTAGGCAGTTATTTACGACTAGGAAGACTTGAGGAAGTGTGGGATGCACAGTTGATGTGGAGTCTTACCGAAGTCGAAAGACTGAAGTGTTTGAAGTCAGGCGATGCATGCATACCTCAGATTAATATTCATCTGCTAGACCAAGCAAAAGCTTCATTGTCTAGCGAAATGCCAGTACGAATTTTTAGTGTAAATGCTCCACAATCAAATACAGAGCTTGTTGTATTCAAAGTTAAAAAAGCGCTTGGAAAATTCAATTTGAAATGGTTAGAAAAATTGAAGAATTCCAGTGTCATCTCTTCATTACCGCATTTATTTAACAATGCGAAATGAAATCTTAATAAATATGTATGAGTCAGAAATATGATTTCCACGGAACATAAATAATTGTATGACTAACTTTCACTCTCTCCAAGATTTGAAAATCGTAACTGTCATTCCAGTAGTTGAAGTTAAGGCATCAAGTGATTTGAAATGGGAGCCGGAACCTGAATTATGATTAGTTGTATCTCTGGATCGCATTCAAGTGCTCATACTGCTGTATCTTTCTCATTACAGCCTTTTATTTGCAATAAAACAGTCGTAAAAAAATTATGTAGACGGCCTTCAATTTCTTTAGCTGCCTTGCAAGTTCATATGTAAGAGGGAAAATTTTTTTCCTGGATTAAAATGCATATAAAATTTTGGTAACTAATGGCAGTTGAGAAGATTTAATATCTGGTATTCATGCAGAATATAATCTCACCTCGAAGTATGGACACAAGCAGAGCATAACTATTTCCAAAGTGGCAGTCATACACAGCATTCAAAGTTGTGCTCATGCAGAGCCTAATTTTTTCCAAACAAAAATTGAAGAGATGAGATTTTTGGCTTTCACATAGCACATAAGCTAACCCCAATAAGCTCTTATTCTTGCTCGGTATTTAGAAAACTAAGATCCCGAGATGCGTGATCGACACTAAGGGAGCGTCCACAGGGTACGTAAAAATGTTGGTCCTTGCATTTTCTCGTTTCAGCAGTTCTTTGGAGAGTCACGTCAAGATAGACCCGTTTTATTTTTGTGGCAGCCAGTAAAGCGGCCAAGAAGGTTGACTGAGGGACCAGAATGGATCCAAAGTGCAGGCGGAACACGCACAAAAACAAACACAGGCTCAGTCTAAGCCTAACGAGAGTAGCGTCACAACACGTCATCTCCCAGTCAAAACAATGGCCAAAGTGTGTACCAGCTTCCAGCATTTGGTCGATCCTGGTAACTCCGCTGGGACGACTCGCTGTCACTCGCAGCAGCCAAGAAATGCTACCAAGCTTTCGTTCTGCTTGCGCTAACAACGGCCAGAAGAGAGCCATCGGTGGCAGCTCGGCCACAATTTGCAGGACGCTTCTTTCTCCATCTGCCTCCTAGACTCAAGATGAGCCGCCCTTGCAAGTTTCACAGAATCTGCCTGACGAATTTTGTAAGGCACAACCATTTCCAAAATATTTGCATCACCACTAAGATTTTTCCGATATTTCGATAAAATGATTATCATTATTGAAATTTTTTAAGTACGCAACAATATTTCAGGAATTCAAATGTTCCGATATAAACTTTGTACTAAACATGAAGGTAACTGAAAAGTTTTTCTGGAACTCATAAAATGAAATAAGTAATTTTACTGATACAGGAATGCAGGGTACATTTCGATACCGGCTACTTATGACGAATATCTACTAAGCCTTACAACCCATTACACCAGTTTAAGGGCACTGAAATCACGTTCTGAGCACTGGATAATGCAGGGTGGAGCACAAGTAACGTACTCTGTTAGATACGTGCTAACAAAAAACTTGGAGAGGCAAGCATTTTTCATTATTTAAAATAACAGAAGGCTTGTGGTATATATTGAAGTATATTTATTTTTCAGGTTATTTCCATATTTTGCTCTCATATTCGCAAAATTTAATTTGATGGATGGTGCCCCACACGAAGGAGCAGCGAACAAACATTGTGAGAGCTTTTGTCCCAATAAATAGCAATACAGTATCACTATCGTGTATAAAATTATAGGGAAAATTTCACTGCTGAAAGTTCTAACAAAAACTGCATGTAAGCTATTTAGAGGAACTGGCTAAACAAAAGGGAATCGATGGATACGGTTCAAAAATTTTTTCTGTAGCAATTATGAATAAATTTCGTGGTCTTATGACGTTGAGTGACACCCCTGCTCTTCAAATTCAAATCACTTGATTTTTTTTGCTTCTGGGAGTGAAGGAGGGAAAAAATTTGCATTGCGATGCTTCAATTAAAACAAAACTTCGTTCAAGAAATGAACAACATACACCAGAAATTTACAAATCTCTCAAGATATTTTCAGAAATTCATGGATAAGAAAACGAACTGTAAGAAAACGCCAGATATTGAGACAAAGCTCGCGTTGTTAGTTGTATTGACATTCACTTCGGATCATTGCCTTATATCGATTCGGGTCATCAATATCATGTATTAAGTCCTCATCATACACTAAGTCTTTAATATTATACACTAAGTCCTCAATATCGTAGCTTAACACAAGGTAGAACATTGTATGCAGCTAATATTTTTGAGAGCGGATGCAGTGTTGACGTTGACTAACAATCGTGCGATAATGGCTGCCGACTTCATCACTGAAGGACCGGCAACACCCGAGCGTGTAGACCATCACGCGATGGCCACGACCAGCAAACCTGCTGCGTGCTGTGGCTCTTCAACAGGACAGTGCATCGTCATCAGCACGATGATGCCTCTGCACGTCTGCAGGACGATGCCTCTGCACGTCAGCACGATGATGCCTCTACACGTCTGCAGGATGATGCCTCTGCACGTCAGCGAGATGACGCCTTTGCACGTCAGCGAGATGACGCCTTTGCACGTCAGCAGGATGATGCCTCTGCACTTCAGCAGGATGACGCCTCTGCACGTCAGCAGGATGATGCTTCTGCACGTCAGAAGGATGATGCGTCTGCACGTCTGCCATGCCTGCATTTATTTTTTTTTTATAAAGTCATTTCAATAATAATAAAATAATAACTAGAGATTTCGATGCCATTGTCACCAACGTTACTGACATCAATATTGTGGTTGTCAATGTAACTGTCATCTATGTATGAATTATACTAACCACAAGCTCAAGTCAACAAAAACGTAGAGAAGTTACTCTTGAAGGGTGGATAGGTAGTTCGTTCATAAAATTAAATTGAGAAGACATTTTATATTTTATTTAAGAGATATTACGGAGACAAACTCCGCTACTTGTCCTGCAAACTTTGCTCAAACTGATCACCGGAAGACGTAGCAGATACAGGTCACTAGTGGAATTGTGACCACCTATCAATAATTTAAAATGAATAGGAGCTACCTGAACTTCAGTGAACGGATTTTGTCTCGAAAATATAAAACGACTTCAAAGCAATCTGGAGTTTACCAAATTGAGGAACAACTTGAGATATTGAATTTCAATGTAATATAAAGGTTCAGTTTAGAAACGTGTGGATAGAGAAAAGTATGAACAGACAGATGATATGAATGTATGATTACAAGGTTTATTGACATCACTGTAACGTATCATGAAGTTCAACACACACGGTAAGAATTATGAACTAGAGATACTCAATTGAACCTACAGTATGTAACCACTTTAATAATTTCTTATACGTATTGGTCACATACGTGACATTCATGTGTGATTCCAGTTAGTTTGAACCATTTGCACTTCGGTTACATCCATGGATTATTCTATGGGTGCAATACACTATTTCAGGACCATCCTAAATTTAATAAAAGAATTAACGAAATACGTATGTACTGAAGTCCAATTTAGGAGCTGACTAGTTTCAAAGGCTCTAAACTGAGAACCCTAAAAGACCAACTTGACGTTGGTCTTTATGAAACATTTAGCCTAGAAGCAAGGAAAACGAAGCTTTACTTTGAAGAAAAGGGCAGCAACGACTTCCATTCTTTGTATTGCTTTGAAAACATCTGAGCAAGAATACAAGGAAGGCAGAAAGGACTCATGCAGTCTGTCTGAGGGCCTTACAAAGTCTAGTTAAGTCGAGGCAGTCGCAAGAAGGTTTCTGTATCCGACAGCTGTGAGGTTCTTAAGCCCTGACCAATTACATGGCAATGGCATGATGATTCTTTGAAGTTAAGCCTAGAAGAGTTGCCAAGGAGAACGGAGCGTTGCAGCAAGCAATCTGCTCACAAAGCCTATTGGCTTCGAAGAATTAGCTTTCACTCTATCTTTGTTAAGTTAATGGTAACTATCGGAATCTATTTCAAAACTCTATCTGCAGACGCGGAGCCTTGAAGTTGCAAAAAATGTGTAAAAGTTTTCTAATTCAGTGTGAAAATGGTAGCACTTTTCCGGGTTTTGATTTTGCAAAACGTTCCCCTACTGTAAAGAAATTTGCCGGGGGTGCATGAAACTTCGTACATGAGTGTTATTTGCTTACAAATAGATGCAAACTATGTGCATTGATTAATCAGATGCATATTAAAATGAACAAGATCCTTCATTTTATTCTACTCTGAACGGAAGATTTGTGGTACACCTTTTCTTTTTGTTTGAAATGGATCGACGTAAGGGATCGTATTTTATTCATTAACATTCGATAGAGTTTCATTGGAAGTTTTTAATTTGTTAGCGCACCTGAGACAGCCCGACTCGTTCGATGGAATACATGCAATGAGGAGAATATGATCAAAGCTGCCTCTAGAAGCTAGCCGCAAAAGAAAGGCCTGAGAAATATAGCTTACTTCAAACGAAGCGACATCAAAGAAAAGATCTTCTCTGCTTCATAATCGTGAGTCCCCATCGCTCTGAATAATTTACCAAAATATCATTGAGATTTCAGTGGGAAATTTCTTGGATGTTCAGATTGGTTCACTAAAAGAATGAATTTGGGTGAAAAACTACGTTGAGTTTTTTTTGTTTCGTAGCAGTGGGTCCAAAATATATTGAAAACAAGCAATTCAAAGAACATCTCTGTAATTTATTAAGTCAGAAGTATAAAATTGGTCTTTAATTAATGACTATAGACTGATTTGAACGTTTCATAAGGAACTTTCACGTTATAATACTTTTTAGATATACCACAAAACACCAAATGTTCAAAATGACTTTTAGGTCATTTACCCCTCATTTTTCATCTACTTCTGTCCAATTTCTTAAACAAATACTGGTATCGAAAGGTAAATTTTGCGAAGGATACTTTGAGTACCGCCTCCACAGGAGACGATATGGAATAGCCAGAAGTTTCATGGTCCAACGTGTACGAAAATAATTCGTCCCTGAATGTATTCATCACCGAGAAAAAATGTGGCAACAGTCATGAACGCAATGTGTCACGTCGAAGAAAAATAATCTTGTTGAAAATATAGCGCTGATTGCCATTGACAACTTTAGCCCAACGAGAGCTCAAATCCAGTAAAATATTTGTCCGATAGTTTTCTTCGTTGATTCTTACGTCCCTCTTACATTAGGGCTGTGTTGAAGGTGAACTAAATTATAGTAAACAGATGTTTCAGCTGAGATTCAGACTCAAGGTATGAATGCATCTCAGAATACCTTTGAGGTTTGAGTTTGAGTCTCCAGTTTTATACTTGGGTAATGCTAACACTGGAGTGAAAAGTCTTCACTTTCAGTTATCATCAGCAGTGAGCTTTCGGTCCCGATGTCTCCTCTCATTCAGCCATATTTTTGTCTTGCCTTCATCACTTTCGTAAAATTTTACTTATTTTTTGGCTGATGATATAACTTTTGCTTGCTGTTTTTCTTAGTCATCGTACGACATGACATGAGGCCATGATAGCTTCCATAATTTTTCCAGTTGAATTTCATGGATTTTGTGTATTACTTATTAACACATTTTTCCTCCAAAGCGTACTAACTGCATATTTCCTCGTCCTATTGAACAGGTGCTAGGTACTTTCAAATCATACCGAAAGTTATTTGTTTTAACGCTCTAGATGATAACTATACTTACTCGTCTATACTTACGCTGTTTGTAAATCAATTTAGGGAATGCACAAAAATTTAAAGCCAAGCTGCAATATTCGATACAGGGCTATCTGCCTGCTCCACAAAATAAGCCTGCATTGATTAATCCACACTTTTTTCGGAAATCGTATTTACTTTCCTCGATATATCGCTTCCATTTTTACTTTGTTATAGAAGTAGCATAAAATATATGAAACAAATCAATGTTGTGAAAATGCAAGGAGACTCATTCTATCTACATTGATTTACTATAGGGTAAAATGCTTGAAGAACATTGAAAGCGAAATGTTATAACATCATACCAGAGGTGGACATACAAATACTTACTTTCATTTGCAGCGGACAACAGAGACATCCTCTTGTTGTTAAGGAACATGAGTGACATACAGTACCTGAGTCCGCAGCTCCTTGCTCCTAGAAACTATTGTTGGCTTCCGCTTATGTGTCTTCCTTTCCCTTAGACGCTTGATTGCTGGATGTAGTGGATGATAAAATGGTGGTGTGTGAGGATACACTTTAATATGATGTCTACAGCACATGACAAGGGAAAAAATCTGAAATGAATTCATTTCATACGTGAAATTAAGCACAAACAGAAAGACTCTCCAATCAGTCCGTTTTTGTTTGGTACTCAAGAGCTTGGCAAACAATACTCTTGTTTATATTAGACACTTAACTTATTCTTTTTTTGACCATTCATTCCACTAATTTCTCCAGTAACTACTTAACTGATTCATAAGGGAAATGTAATAACAATTTATTCAACTGATCTTTTAGCAATGACAAAGCTCGTAATTCCTTCATTTTTTAAAGAAATGATAGAATTTTGAGAATTCTCGATTCGTTAATTCACTTTGGGAACAATTGTTTATTTTTCCTTTAATTGAGATTTTCCCCAACTTGTGAAGATGCAATGCCGCTACAATCATTAAGATCTACTGTACTTTTTCTGAATCATTTCTCAATAAAACTCCTCATGGGATTTCGAGGAGGTTTTTTGAAAAAGGCAGCAAGGCTCGTTCATGCATAACGACCAGCAAAGAGGAGTTTCCTAAAAAGTCTTTTGAGTTGCGATGGGAGCTTCAAATCTTCTTTGATCAGCGGGCGAATGTGTTGTTAGTGCTGTTATCACTTCTTAATGTGATCTTGACGGTTATAAATCCAGCGCTCAGGCGCAGATTTACGACCGATTCAACGGGCAACGAATGGCGACAATTCTGGAGGGCATTACCGCCAAATAAGAAGTTTCGAGCAAGCCAGCGATATCCCACAGATTTCTCATGACTACAAGTATCTTTCAAGACAAGACACCTAACAGAGAAGACGGATGTAGGTGCAAAGTCAATGACGTGGACTTCCTCTTCTCATGAAGAAATAGGAATTTCAAGGCTTACCTTGCATTTTAATTTACTTTTGATTCCAAGTGTGCTTATGAGTTTGGTGTCTTCTGAGTTCACAACTTTCTTTTCTGTCCAATATGATGGTGCTCATCATTCTTAGACTTTTCCCTGCTAAGTTTTAGTCAAAAATCATTCATTCAAATCCCACATACTACTCAAACTTCTGGTATTTTAAACATACAAAGTTGCTCAGAGTGTTTAAGGCTACTGAGAATATTTAGGGTTGCTGAAAATATTTTGGGTCGCTGAGGATATTTGGGGTTACGGAGAATGTTCAAGATTTCTAAAAATATTCAAGGTTACTGAGTATGTTTAAGGTTGCTGAAAATATTTAGGATGGCAGGGCTTGCAAAATTCATGACAATACTCAGTGCAAACTTTTACGCCTTTTCTAAATTATGATTTCAAAGAATTTATGATGAGAAAAATCTCCTCACAAATGCATTTTATCAAAGTGCAAACATGCAAAAAATGGAACAAGTGAAGAGGTCATTGAAAATAAAAGGGCTTTGAAAGCTGTTATACACTTTTTTTTCGTTGAGGCTCTCGTGTAATATTTTTGTCCTTTCATCTATGCACTTCAAGTTTGAAGAGTCATTTCAGTTTAATACACAACAATTTAAATTAGAAATCAAATTCTACTACTAACGTAAGTTCATTGTCATTAATCACTATTTCACTGTTCCCTTAACAACTTCAAAAGCGATGTTTCCTTCGTTATCTTAATTGCAACAAATACGTTTATTGTCAATGCAATATTATAAGTTATTTCAGTGCATTACATGATATGCTGCTTTTAAAACGATTCATTAGATTAATCAGAATAAGACCAGAAGGTAAAAATAACACAAAATTGTGGAGACTTCTACCGGAGTAGTGCGACGTTCGAATTAACTGAAACAATTTGAAATCAAGTCTCCATGTAATTAGGCAGCTTAAGAAGAAATTGTTATCTCGGAAACTGAGCGACGTGCTTATAAAAATTAGCAATATCTTCATTGCCTTTGTGCATCTCAGCTACGAACTGGTAATTATGTTCAGTATTTTTGTATTCATTTTCCCTTCAAGAGGGACGGACTTTCGAAATGATTAGTAAACTCAATTAGGTTTTTCTAACTGAAACTAATTATAGAAGCTGGTACAAAGCTCAGGCTCATCAGTGTCTTGATATCAGGCTCAGGTGTAGCTGTCTTCCTTGAAAGTCTCGAGTGCATTTGTTCAAACTTTTGCTTGAATTTTCAGTATTTTGCCAATGTTTAGATTTGCGCGCTGATTTAATTCAGAGCAGTGAAAGAGCATTACATTGTGATCATGACGTGCGTAGACATCAAAATAAGTATATTTTGACCTTTAATGTGAGTAAATAATTTGTGAAACCTATTCTCAGAAAACCCAAGACCCAAGCTGTTACTAAAAATATATAGAATTTCATTTATAATGAGAGAAAAAACTCTCATATTACAAATTTGCACGAAATATAGACGTATGTTTATCGAACACCTACTGAAATGATGTGCAATGATTGCATTTCCACATGGTATTATTGTTATATATGTTTTTTGTTAGGGGTTCGATGTCCCTGTCAATGCTTTCAAGTGTGCTAAGTTGGGAGTCCAACAATTACTTATAAATAATTTTTCATGAAAGAATGATTGGATTCTGAAGCTTAATTCTTGAAATCCCTCCCGGGATGTTAAACTGTTTATTTCATAACGAAACTAGATCTCTTTATGTTTAGAATGACAGTCAAGGAGCTCCACATGTATGGAAGACGTACTTCATGAATCTGGATGGTATGAAGTAATCAAAAAATTACTAGACAAACTTGGGAGGTACAAAGGGTTCAGAGAGTTACTAGACGAATCTGGAAGGTATAAAGCGGTCAAAAAGTTACTACACGAATCTGGAAGGTATAAAGCGGTCAAAGAGTTACTATACTAGCCGAGCTTGGGAAGTACAAGTGATCCCAGAGATACTAGATATGCCTGGATGGTACGAGTGGTTGAAGAAGTATTAGATGTACATGGGAGGCTGAAGTGCTGGGAGAGGTCATACTCGTAAACATACCTGGAAGGTATAAGTCATCGATTCGGTACCAGAGGTGTCATGGAGGTACCAATGATAAGAAAGGTACCAGAGGTATCATGGAGGCACAATAATCATAAAGGTACCAGAGGTGTCATGGATGTACCAATGATAATAAAGGTACCAGAGGTATCATGGAGGCACAATAATCATAAAGGTACTTGAGGTATCATGGAGGGACCAATGATCATAAAGGTACCAGAGGTATTATAGAGGGACCAATGATCATAAAGGTACCAGAGGTATCATCGAGGTACCAATGATCATATAGGTACCAGCGCAATCAGGTATGAATTTGCTATCAACATTGATCAAAATTTGTAGTTTTTCTGACTGTCTTTATACCTACAATCAAAAGTTATAAAAATTTCAATTGAATGATAAAATTTTTTCTGTTTCATCATGTTCAATTCAGCTTGTTGAATCTAATTCCCTACAAACATATTACTTTCAAGCTGCCAACAAGAAAACATTTACTGTACAAAATAATCATTACATTATCCTTTTCATTTGAATAATTTTCTAGTCCTCTTGTTTTACGAAATGAAAATACATATAGCAATAGTCAATGTTTAGCTGTAACATGTGAGTACTGATATTTGGATACAAGCTCAACCCACGATAAGCTTCGTTCAGGAGCAGAACAAGGACTTGTCATTTTCAAGGCTCCTCTTCGATGACAGTGACGGACGATACACAGTCTCATCTGCGGTTTGTATGTCTCGTGCAGTGAAAGCAGCGTCTTGCATGTCTCGTGCAGTGAAGGCAGCGTCTTGCATGTCTCGTGCAGTGAAGGCAGCGTCTTGCATGTCTCGTGCAGTGAAGCAGCGTCTTGCA
>VCRD01002146.1:21718-77722 GCA_006783055.1 Trinorchestia longiramus
TGAAGGCAGCGTCTTGCATGTCTCGTGCAGTGAAGGCAGCGTCTTGAATGTCTCGTGCAGTGAAGGCAGCGTCTTGCATGTCTCGTGCAGTGAAGGCAGTGTCTCCTAGTCACCAGGTCATGCCTCTATCATGTATACTCTTCATACAACTGAATTAGTCTACAAACTTGAGTCTAGCAATGCCCTCAACTTACACAGCCTTCAAGCATGGCTCTTTGTCATGTGGCACAAGCACGCAACGTCGTCTAGATGGTACATACTTGTGCAGTGTGTGGCAGAGGTAGACATGTAGCATCTGTCCCATACCTGGTGGCCCCGTCATTGTACAGGCTTGTACATGTTCGCAAGTACTGATCAATTAAACTAATCAACGGCAGTAATCTATGTTATTTGAAGAAAAAATTCGCTTTCAATGCATTTAATTGGAATGCATTAATGTCACGTAGCAACGATCAGCGGTTATTCTGTTCTCAATTCAGCTCTGATAAAATACGACATAGAAAATGAATGTAGAATCTGAATTATAGAACATAAAAGATGGACTTTGGAGTGTTGAATATGGAATACAGAATACTGAAATCGGAGCATAGAATTTCACTACATAATAAAAGTGGAAAATTTGGCATGGTATACATGTATTGTAAGCATTGCATTGTGGATACCAAAGCTACGTCTTTCAATGCGGAAACTCTTTCCCAAAGCCCGCGTCCACTGGCAAATAAAGCGAAAAAAATCAGTAAAAGGCAGGTGATTTTTCACGTGTGGGTCTACTAGTAGAATATAACAGAGAATATTGCAATAGGTACGAGCTGAGTTGTCCATTGTTGGGTTGGAACGTTAGTCCCGTGCCGCCAGATACCAATCACGCACAGGACGTGGTCTCGCTCCTCCAGCGCCAGTATGAAGGCACTGAGTAGTATAACAGAGACGTGCGTTCACTTCGTCAAAAAATTACGAAATGCGGTCCCTGCATCTGACGTGATGCTGGTATGTAGTCAAATTATTTCGACTGCCTGCGTGCTGGAGAAAAATTTCCTGGGAAAAAGCTTTAAAATAATTGAAAGAAAGTCACGTAGTCAGAGGGTATTAAATTCTGATTATAGGTGCAGCCAGGTAAAGAAAAATCAGTGTAGCTACGTTGGTGTTGTTTTATTTTGTGTGTGGTGGTGTGATGCGTTAGTAATATTATTTTATTAAACATTGCTGCTATGAAAAACGTCAGATCTTCATAATGTTACATGAGAAAAACACAAGACGCAATCTTCATTAACTCTGATACCATATCACGATTATTTTCAATAAAAACCATAAAATGTTTGGGCAAAAATGTTGAACATCAACTCTATATAATCAAATCATCAACTCTATAAACGCCAGGTGTCTCCTTAAATAAATAAATTGATGTATTTTTATTGTGCGTAATTTCTTTTATGTTTTTACAATGGGAGCCTTTCTTAAACACTGGTAGTTAAATCCGTAGACTTTCAAGCATGTAGCTTCTTAACTTCTGGAGTTAAGTCCGTAGACTTTATGATTAGGGTTGAGAATCTGTTTCTTTAAGTTCTTCCTTCAAACGCATGATTTTAAAACCCGTTATTTTTAACAGGCATACACACTAGTAATTTTTAATGTATATTTCCAACACAGGTTACAGAAACTTATATTTATTGTTCACCTACACATTTCAGTTTGATATAGAAATAAAAGTAGAAAATACCATAATTTTGCAACTTATTTGAAACATTCCTTAATTCCAAACATGTTTTTGAATTGTATTCGAAAGACAAAAAATTGAACTACGGAAATTACTCGATGTGATGTATATTCCTTATATATTGCAGTACCAAAGTCAATGACATTGTTAAACACGTCCATTAGGCACAGTGGCAATTCAACATTTACTGGAGCTTTTGAATGCACATAATCTTCTTAAAATATTCAGAGTAAAGATCACCTTTTCAAATTGTGACACCAGTTTCTCGTTCATTTAATTTATCTTCCACAAGTTAAGTTT
Organism: Trinorchestia longiramus; assembly: GCA_006783055.1. NCBI lineage: Eukaryota > Metazoa > Arthropoda > Malacostraca > Amphipoda > Talitridae > Trinorchestia > Trinorchestia longiramus. The sequence continues at coordinate 23,733 of VCRD01002146.1, forward strand.
AAGCTTCTCTTTCTATGGGCTGTACACATGAAGAACGTCCTGATATTTGAATTCTGATATCTGTGCATAAATAAACGTCTAAACGTTGGTTTGTACAGCGTGAGAAACTAATTTTTTCCTTACTTGTAATTTGTTACTGTAATGTTTCCCTTATTTATATGTTTTATGCCATAATGATGATGGTAGATGTCCAAAAATTTCATATCTTCACATTTTTCTAGCATTCAGACAGCTGATTATAATTCATTAAAAGAATCTTTCAACTTGCCACGGGTATTTACCATTCATGGTTCTCAGAATGTGAAACATTAATTTAACATGGGAATTTTACCCCAAATACTATTATGAATCTTCAGAGACTGTCTCATCATACTCATTTATCGTAAATTTTGATGGGTTCTCATTCTTCTTTCCTAATTTTGATATAGTTTTTATGAAACATTCTTTAAAAATTTATTTAGTTCTTTCTCATAAGGAAATAATGGAATCGAATGTGGTTTCAACGAGAGAATTGAACTATATATGTTATGTATTAATACCTTTAGCAATTCTCGAATATTGTAGCATAATACATTATGTATGAATACTTTTAACAATATTCAAATACATGCGAATTAATACGCAAAATCAAAATCCATTTTTTCAATATCATATTAATTTGCACAAGAACACCTCTGACATATTTAGTCCCGAAATATTTGAATCTTTATAGTTTATGACGAGATAATTTCAAATTCTTTACAATCTTTCAGTGGCTTTGCTTTTCGAGACACAATTTTTGTCGTCCAGCTTACTTAACAATCTTTCAAACATTAAAACATTTGGTCGTCATGTATTTTAAAAACGTTTGTTCCAGCCAACAGGCACAACAGACTAGAAGACAAACACGATATTCGGCGCTGTGATGTTCATGAAAGCTCTTGCTCCATATAAATGATATTTGTAACTTGCTGAAGGACTGCTAAAGTTTCAAAACCATCTGACATAAATGACTAAATTTTTCATAACTGGTGTTGATTAAGCTTTCGTACGCATAAGTTCTACAGTACAGTGTTTGAAATTTCAAATTTCTGATTACATATTTAATACTTAAAGCCTGAATTTGTCCTTATGTAGTTGCTTGTATAATTATTGCTGAACAGGTTGAGTTACCAGTTGATATTTCTCCAGCTATTATAATTTCGGTTTTGAGTAATCAAGAAAGCCTTTTTTCAAGTATCTCAAAATGAACTAGGAATTAAAACAATGGAATTAGAATTCCCAAACCTATGTATGCTTTAATTACCGCATTCTTTCATTCTTAAAGTCTTTTACGTGTTATCATTCGTCCTTGATCTGCCTTGGACGATGTAATGTAATGAATTTCTATCACTCACCAATGACGTTTGCATCTGAGAATGACGCTTAATTTCAGAGGAGGAGTAGGAAGAGGCCACCTCACAGACGACTGTGATCAGGGCATTGTCGACTCCAACAAAGGCTTTACTTAATGAACTTTCCAGCAGATTGAATCCGTGTCGCACCTGAGAACTCAATGCGCGTGTCCTGAGTTCGCACAGTCGAGTGGCGTTTCAAATTCTTTAACAGAGCTTCAGATGAACGTGTGATGCGCGTACATATCGAAGAACAAGACTTCATTGTAGCAAAAACTGTGCTGATCAAATAAGCGGTGAGACTGACTATTCAGTGCTGCACCATGAATATTATTTCCAAGCAGCTCATGTATCGGGGGTTATGACTGAAGGACCTAATTTTGTTTATTCCCAATGAGGATTATATAATTTGTATTAGAGTAAATTAGTGAAAAGTAGTGATTTATATCCCAAAAATTTAAGCTTGAAATATTGATGTCATGCTTAACTTTAGTACCTTCCGGTAGCTAGCAAAACAAATAAATAGAATATAATTATTATCTAAGATAATTTCTGAGATTGCACGTGGCATTCAATTTACAATACAGCAATTAAAGTAAGATGGTATAGTTTGAAAGTATTACCTGAAAAATTAAAAAAATATAATTACAACGCTGAGAATATTTATATCCTATAATATTAAAGATGTTGCTAGCATTCTCTAAAAAAAATCGGGCTTGTAATCATCACCTAAGAAAACGTAATACACATTTGGAACTGATATCAAATGTTTTACACAATGAAATGATACAACCCCTTTTCATGAAAATAAACCGAAATTGTTGTCAAGAATACGTCTATAACCGAAATTAAACAATGAATTTTATCGAATCAATTCACTGGCTTCCGGATTTTTTTAGTCACCAAGACAATCTGTTCCTATATTGAATTTCCACTAGCGTATAAATAGAGTTGGATATTTGGATATTTAGGTACAACCGAACGCTCTCTATACACAAGAGAGTCTAATCATACAGGAGCTAAATCACGAACAGGCGTTGGTCGCTTTAGGTCCTGCGCTTCTGTGATATAACCCATAAGTTTAGGCCATTCACAGTGCTATTAAGATGCTCGTCAAGTAACTCACCTCACCGTAATTCACCGTCTGGATAGCTCTGCACTATTCCACAACAACATTCCCAGACTTGTTTTGAATGAATTAAGAGAACTTACACTTATAATCTCCTCCCTCAAGTTATTCCAGTCTTCAACAATTCTTTGGCTGAATGTAAATTTTCTGATGTTGAGTCTTTGTCGAACTTGCCAGCGAATTTTCAAACTTTGGCCTCTTGTTTTGCAGTAGGATAACATAACAAGTATGTATCTTTATCTAACCTTTTATAACCATGCACAATTTCAAACACCTCAATGACATTATTCCTGTACCTCCTCGTTTCTATGGTCATTGCACTTCTTGAGTCTTCTCTCATGACTCTCATCTCTGCACTCAAAGTACTACAGAGCTTCGATAACCAACGCAAAATTTTAAGAAAAACGTCATCCATACAACCAGTTGAGTCTTTCATTCTATTTTGTTGCATATTGCTTTAGATGCTCGATTGACCTGTTTTTCAAATTTACAACAGTCAAATAAAGCAATTATTCCTAAGAATGACTACTTATTTATGATTTTGTGATCAATATTTATTCGATACGTAAATGCAGCTAAAAAAATTCTACTGTTTAAGCCCTCCTTTCTAATTGTGAATGAGGTATGTTCCATGAGTTGAGTTGAACAGACATAAAGTAACTCAAAATTGAAAAAAACTCGAGTCTCAGCGTGATCAGGCAGTCAGGTTTTGGAGGACACTTCGTTTGATAAATGAGCGAAAAGCCACACGTGGGTCACGCTCACGAAACAAACCCAATTGCATTTGGAAAAACTGATGGATGCACTGAGCACATTTCACGGCTATGAATAAAAACTTGTTTTTGGGACTTTTGCTCGCTTACTGTAGCTTACTGAGAGTACATCACTTGTTTGGAAAAAGCTTTCTTTGAAGAACCACTGCAATGGAACACTAACATTGCAAGTTGAAGGTGCTGCGTTCCAATTGTCAGACTTTTGCCTCTATAGTCATCCGTATTTTTAACCCAGTGGTTCACTTTTTAATTTGAATGAGAATATTCAATGTTCACTTGCGTTATAGAGATGAAATTCCTCTTCAATTGTTATTTTGCTCTGATTATATTCTTATTCAACAAATATTTTTTACGAAACATACATACAATTGTTTTTTACTGTAATGTGTTCACTAGAGACGGAAATTTGAATAAATCACTTGGATTTTGAATGAAAATATTCATTCTATTACTGAACGTATTGTCATGAGTGGATAGTAGAGCTAAGGGACAGAATTAAACCGTCGTTTGTAGACAGGGAAATAACCACTTTAACAGGTTTTACCTTATAATGCTAGAACCCAGAAATCATAAATAGGGATTTCCAAAGATTGGTAAATTTACTCATTTGGCTGATGTTCCGACGCCTTCAGTACTTCACCCAGTAGAACTGAAACTGATCATCTGTGGGTTTTTATGCGAACGAAAGGAACTATGCAGATCAACCTTGGATTCGTAGGGGTTCTTGTAGGCGTTGGTGTCCCAGAAGTTTTGGCTGAGTGGAAGAAACTTTTTCTGTGTTGCGTCACGGCAGCACAAAATGAACGTGACGATTGCTTTGGCCGCTTAGTGGTCATATTATAACATCAGGATCTTGGTACTAACATTTGTAGTTGTTCAGCAGTTACAGTCAGCTGGTTGAGTCCATGATACTATTTTATAGAAGCTGCTTGCTTCTTGATTTTTTCTCTCAACGACTGAATTATGCATCGCTGGCTGCAAAAACGGTTAAAGTGAGGACGCTATTCTTATCATTTGTTCATGCTAATCAAGGTAGGATAGTTGAGGCTGTGCATCACAAATATTCGAGCAAGATCTCGAAAAAAAGTTTTCCAACTCGTGGATGGTCAAGATTGATTTAGAAAGTTTAAAAGTATACAGTGAAGCTTAGCTAGTAACTCTGCGTTTGTAGTTGTCAAAGACATGGGAATATCAACGAAGAGTAGTCGTGGAACTTAGTCACAGATTTTTTGTGAGTGTTTGTTGGTACAGGTCAGGTAGAGTAATCGACATCAATACTTTCTTAATGATATTCGTTTCATGACATTGTATGTGATAGAGTGAAAAGCTGTTCGTGAGCTTGCTTATGAAAAACTTTCTTGACATTTTTTATTATGAAATGCATATGCTGAAACAAAATAAGTTGAGATGAGTATCGGTACATACTGAAAAAACATTTTAATAGCATCTCAATACTGACATTGTTTGTCGCATGAAAGTGTGGTGGTGCATCAAACACTATCTTGATTTCGATGGCCTTCCGCATCGAATGTCCCGAGGCATAATAGGGTGTTCCATGACATAGGAATCTTGGTTGCACTGTTGAGTATCAAAAGTAAGAGGACAAGAGCGCTAGCGACGAGAGTTTCCTCATCTCGAGGGAGAGATGGCAGATCTCTCCTCTCTGCCTCTCGCGCGCTGACCGCTCGCAGATCTGACAAGGCTTTGCTCGCAGTCATGTTCCGGCCTCGGTCCAAGAAGGGTGTATCTCAAGTGCTCACGTATCCACGTGGTAACAGGTGTTTCTTATAACTCATTAACAACACTTTGAAAAGTCTCTTAAGTGCTAGAAAGTTGCCTGCAGGAGGAGTGAGTGAATAGGGTTTCTTGCCAGACGCGGGCGCACGAGACGGCGTATGGCCGCTTGTTGCTTGCTTCTAAGGCCCAAGAGCCTCACTTCATTTGCGTGTTTTGCCACCAGCTTACAACGAGAAAGTGCGACCAAAACAATGTTTTATGTCACCAACTGAACTTGCTAATGGTTCGTCCTAGCATGAAATTCTCATTGCCGTGTTAATTTACATTCACACTCTGTGAAGCTATTCTGGAAAAAATTTTCGTTGAGTGCCGAAGAGCGGCCGCAGTTCCAAGTGTGCCTTCAATTTCCGGCGTCTTTGAAGTGAGCAGTCTTTGAAGTCTTCAACGCGTCCTGGACTCGTCAATTTTGCAGTAATTCAATCCCAGTCTGTACAAACAGGACTGAATTTCCAGAAAACGTTTCCAACTTTTACAAGGCCAACTTCCAAAGCACTAGTGAGAAAATCATCCAATGACTTTTGCCATCCATTCTTCTCCGATTGAATCTTGTGAAATTCACACATGGAATGTGTGATTCAGTATTTTTTCTTAGCTTCTTACTCTTTTATTTTGGTCTCATGAATATAGTACAACTGTCAAGGCTGGCTGTTCAGCTACGTTGGAGACATATCAAAGAATCATTTTGGTTCTGTCGATATGCGAAATAACATTTCATGTTTTTATCATGGAAGTGAATCATAATGTTAGCGGTAATTCTTTTTTATTGTAAGTGTTCTATATTTTTTACTGTGCTCCTACTCAATATCTTTATAACAGGGCGGTTAACTTCAAATCGCTGAAAAAAACTTAGAGTTCGAATCATATGTTGAAGCAACTTCTCGGCAATACGTAAGTGCAGATGTAGAAAATTTTCTGAAGAAAGTATCCAACTGTAAATGAATACAACGAGTTTTTAGAATCATTGAATCCTTTTGAAATTTCATCCTTTTGTTCTATGAATGATTCACTTTGACTTTCTCCCTGCATAACAGAGAAGATAAAGAGACCCAATTAGTTCAAAATCGTTCACCGTAACACACACTAGTTACTGTCACCACTGTTACAATAGCTGACCCTGTGTTATTTGTGTCACTGGGTGGCCTCTGTAACCATCGTAACATTGGTGGTTGTAACAAAAGTAACCAGTGTTTCGCTTGCTGGATATAAAAATTTTTATTTTTGAGTTCGAGTCCCTTGGTGCAGCTGGTGCCAGTGCCCTGCCAGGCAGCTTTGACTGCCTTAGTTCTGCCGTAACGTGATAGTCATCCGAACGTGCGGGTCTACTCCTCATTACTGCTCCCTCAAAGATTCACCAGCCCTAATGCATTCTCCATCCATGTTGGTCTCTGGCAGTAGCTTCTGTTGAAATTGATGCTGATAGAAGTTGTTAGTCGTAATTTTTCTAGTTTTTAAGCTTGGATTTTACTCGTATTTTCGAAATACATGAGTACTTCTATGGCCAAAGCAATCATACTTTCACGTCAACCATTCGCATTTTTGTACATATTGTTTGCACTAAAACCTTACAGCTAAGTTTCATTTTTCTCTTTGAATGGCTCGTCTGCCAGATACACTTGATCAAGGCTGTGAGGCATTTCCTTTTGTAAAATTTCATTTGCACCATTTTAGTATTCAAATATTTCATTTTTTTCATCATCATTTTTGCAGTTTACATTCATTCAATTAATATTTCCTTTTCTCATGCTTGCTTCAGTAAACTTTATATTTTACTCTTTTTTACTCTTTTGAATTCAATCACTAACAGCCATAAGATGTTAATTTCTTAGTTCTTATCTCTAAGTTACATCTAGGTATTAGAATATCATTCATTTTCCATACACCTCTCACAGTTCACAAATTAACTTCAGTAAATACAAGACAATCATCTAATGCTGAAATTACCGCCTCACCCGCAATATTATACATTAAAAATCCATGGTGACATGAATAACACTGTTTCATATCACCATTTAATGCGATATCTTACACCACTACCTCAAGTTAGCTTTCTTAGCAACATCCTACAACACTGTTGTATCCCATCCACGCGAGGAATCAGCCACTCGCCTCATTTCAAATCCTGACGCTAACTTCACGGTAAAATAAAAACTCTTGATTTTTTTCTTGCAACACTGTACACTTCATCTGGCAACCCTTGATTCAAGCCCTGGACTTCTTAAATTCTACTATTTGTTTTTAAAATCTGTGGTGATGCAGAACAGCTTTTATCCAATAAATTTTCGAATACTTGTTCAACCGAAACATCGAATTCATGCACTTCTCCTATTATAATATCCCTAACTGTACAAACATTACGCATGAATCCTATACCATAGACTTTTCACATTTCATGTGATTGACTACATAAAAATTTACGGGAACTACAAAAGTGACGTCTTCACTTCTTATCTCGATACAGGAGTATCTCGAAGCCACTGCCCCAATTAAATGATTCAGAAAATGGGTCAGGGAACATTCTTCCTGAAACCAACTTTGCAGAGTCACATCACCCGTTTTAAAGTCTTTATTATGCTACCATTTTCCCAAACATATTCCCAATCGTCTATTCCTCTCTTGAAACTACCTTGACTTTATCTTTTGTTAAAACTCTCTTATTCATGTCACCAAAACTAGCACTTTATTTGTCAGAGCTACCATTTCTACCTATAATTTTTCACAGGCTACAGCTGTTTCACCTTCTGTATATTTCCCCATAGACTTTTTAATAATTTTTTTCATCTCTGATTCGTTCTTTTTAATTGTTTATTTCTTTACTTTTGGCCTTGGATGCTCTTCGTTTTACAATCCTTTTTGCTCTTCGGTTACCTCAACTATTTCTTTCATTGATTTCTACTGAATTTCTCTCGCTTTTCATTCCCAGGCATTCTTCTTGCACTCGCCGCTTTTCTGTTAGACATATTGTCATCGGTAGCTCATTATACCTTTTTTTCTTTTGAGCCCAGGGATTTTTTTTGCAGCATAAAGGTAATTAGAAATGATGGCTTTAATGTTTAGCACTGAAATGCCAGCATAATTGAAATGAACAAACTAAATTCTGCTTCTTCAAATCTCTGAGGAAAAAACACTATTTAATTCTTTGTACGTTGATGGGAAAGGACCGTACTGAAAATTATCGCAAGGAAAGGACAATACTGCATTGTATGAGAAACGAATATGGGCTTATGGTGGAAATTCTAAATTTATTTTGGATATAACATCACGTGTCTAGAAATTTGAGTCCTTAGACATGCTTTGTAAAATATTTTTCTCAAAAGACTATTCATGATAATATTATGCTGGGAATTAAAAGAAATTACGTTCTGAGTATCATTGTAAGATAAAAAACTTAACTTGTGAGGAGCATCACAAACAAAAAACTTTAATTCTGCTAGCGTAATTCAGCACCCCGCCGCTGAACATAAATAGTCTCGTCACTTGTGTCAAAATTGAGATCAGAAGAGGAAGGTCTTCAATTACTGCTGGAATGAATGTTAAATCATCAAAAAAGAGGGAGATCTATTATGTTTAAAATATGTACCGAGTATTTTTCATCAACAGGACTTAAAAACATTTTTTCCAATTCTATCAATGGCGAGGAATTGAAGCATAAAGGGCAGGTCTCGTGATTCCGTTGACGTTTTCAATCAGATTGAACAAGAAATGTTCGTTTAGAAGGAAGAATGGTGTAGCTATGGATTCGATGCTATAACTCACTGGTAACGTTCCTCTTATGAAGAGGAAGTGAGAATCGTCAAGCCAAATGCTTGAACACTATTTATTTAGAGCAACATAGTTTTGCCGCTTCAATTCAATATAGATACAAACTTCAACACGTACACACCAATTCTTATTTTCCCGTGTGGATTTTATATTTTACGGCGCGTGCTGTGAATGTAGTATTTCAGAATATTTTAGAAAGAGAGGAGCCTCGAAACAAACCATTCGTCTAAACGCAGGGAAACTATGCGGAACTAAACCCTAGAGAAAAGCTTCCTCGCAACAAAAGGTTTTCCGTTCTAGTTTTGTTCGAGATTCGCGCTCAAGGTGGGCTTGTTTCATATTAAAGTGTCGGTGGCTGCAGAGTAGGGAAAGCTCCTTCCTTTCTCTTATGCAACGAGAGGCACCATCGCCGGCGGCGTGGTGAGAGTTACGTGACGGTATAGCTACACTGACTTGGGTGAGAATGTCCACCCCGTCCCACACTCAGTACACGATGGAAAATAGGAAAGTAAAAAAGAAGCATAGCTTTCTCCGGTAGTTGCTTGTGCTGTTCGAAAGAAGAATTAATATCATTCCAAAACGGGGATTGAAAGTTACCTACTTGTATCAGCATATGTGCAATTCCCATAGCATTCAATCTTTTTTTAAATACATTTCAAATTGAAATTTTATAACTACTTTAAAATTACTTTTTCATAATAAGTGTTTAGTAGCCTTTATTCGAATCCAATTTTTCCTACAAGAGGATGATAGATAAATTATTTGGCTATACATTGGTAGCATGACACCATGAGCAATGCTCATTTTAGAAGTAATTTCTTGCAAATAATGCCAATATATAGTTGAATTACCGTTATTGCAGTAAAAAAATGGTTTAGTCTGATAACGTATTCACTAACTGTACACGGTGTGTTTCAGATCTCTGTTCTGTGCCATCTTCTTAGGCGTGTACAAAGGAAACAAATATTAAACTTTAAACATTTGGAGTACTCAAGTGTGTGCCAGCTGATCAGACTGCGGACTCACCTCTTAATAATTTTTCTCGACCTCCTTTCATATGTCTTCAGGAACTGCAATTCAGTGCTCTTCTACCTCATCATAAAGTAGAAAACTTCCCGGCTAGTGCGATCCCCGTCATCACAAAGGCGTGAAATGTGGTGTAAAGTTTAAAGAGAAGCACGCACACGGTGCAGCGACCCTGCCAGTGTTATAGTTGAAATTGGTATTTCAGTGCACAACTTGCCTTCATCAAGCACACCACGAGTCTTCTCAACAGGATAAACAAAGCCATGGCTTCGGCTCATAGAGTTAAGAGCTCTGTCCGTTCACGCAAACCTGGGCGAGCGCCACAAAGGGTGTTGCTGCTGCGAATTTTGCTTCTTCTGCTTTTCCTGCTGCCAACTGTTGTAACAGCAACTGCCGACCGCGTCGAGAACGGGGAAAAAATATTAATTGGTGAGTTTTTAATCAACATCATGTCATTCTTTACCTTACTTTCAGACGAGACTCACAGTGCTTGTGAGCCTTTCTTACAATACATTCATTTAATAGTATTTTATTTAGGTTTCACCTGTGTTTTTCATTCGAAAGAATGTTATTTCCTTTTAATTAATATGTAAAAAAATGAAATTCAGTTACCAACTGTATTCGATGTCATAGACGTGTGGATACTTCAATGGCTGCGTTGTGGTCAAGAACTGTGAGGGATAAAAGTAGCCTGAGTTCAAAGTTTTTAGGTATATCTATGTATGACTTTATTAATGCTTATAAGAACTTCGCTTAGTCATTTACCAATCGAAGGTAAAACAGGTAATTTTGTGACTTCTGCGACTTCTTTTTATGGAGTAATAAATATGAGTTCAAAATGCATCATTAAAAATCTTTTATTGCATGAAATTAGTTCAATGTGCTGGCACCCTGATGCAATATGTGGCTGTAATTCTACAGAAATTTTTTAATGTTGACACTTTTTGAACTTGCACGCAAGCTGATGCAAGCTTCCATGCGCCTACGTCTGTTCTCTTCTTCTTCATCAAATAAATTTATATAACACGAGATGCCATTGAATCATGCAGAGATGTAATATACTGGACCACCATGTATTGCTGGTCCTTATGATTTAGGCATAAATATATTGGCAGAAATTTTTGTGATGACTCAATTCCCCCCCCTCAAAAAATACCAAAGGCCATGCAATGAACTTAAATTATCGCGCAATGATTTTGGGACCAGGTTCATAATGCTGCTCCCAGTCGCAAATTAGATAGCTTACTTGCAGTTATATTAGCTCACGTTAGCAGTGTTATTGTTGATTCGAATTATTCTCTTATGATAGATATCGTGTCGATTAGATGGCCAAATGAAGCTTGCTGGTGATGGAATTCTGTCACTAATTGACTTCGAAATTAATCTAAGCGGCAAAGTCCAACTTTTGGAATAATCACACACACGTTTAAAGCTTCTTCACTTCGTAGCTTGTCTTTCTTACCACATTCAAAACAACAACGACAGGATAATTTAACTTACGTCAAAAAATTGAGCTTGGTATTTGATTAACTTTTGCCGACAATTGATCGAAAGTTGTGTTGAAAATAAATTGAAACAATGTTACAATATTATTCATATTGGAGAAAATACCAAAGTAAATTACCAGTTCAAAATTATTATAGTGTTTAATTAGACGAATTTCAATTAAACATTGGTTTTGATTGGAACTTACTCAAACGAACAATAATATGTTTATTATTTTAGTGAGACAATACCTGATATTGTTGAGTGCTTTTACGTTCCACGTTTAGAATAATCCAGCACCAGTCGGTGTTTTATTTCAATCTGACAAATCTGACAATTTACTTGTACTGACCAATGAAGTTCAAATAAATTGCAGCTATTAGAAACTTATCTCTACTCTGGGGTTGTTTTCAAACTAATGAATAGAAGAAACTGCAATATATTTGAGAGCTTATTACCTCCACAAAGCATATCTGGTGAAACATACGCTGAATGACACGTCCATTATATGTTCAAGCTAATAAGCCTTCAAGCCTTTAAGCCTTCCTGACGAAATAGCTCCTGAATTTTGATACGAATAGAATCTGTCATGTTACAGAGTGCCTAAGTAATCTATGCAATAATGCATTTTTATAAGCTTGCGTTCATACAGATGTTCAAGCGAATAACAACATCCACACGCTTTTGGTCGGAAATACAAAACAATAGAATTATCTGTAATTAATTTATGCTTTTAATAATGCTACGCTTCTAAGAAATAACAATATCTGGCTTGTGTCATCTCATTCATCGGGATGATTGGCATAATGTGCAGTTAAATAGACTTGGTAGCTCGAAGGTACTTATGCCCTTTTGAACTAACGATAAAGAACCTGCAATAATTCTATCCCTAAATGCTTGTTTTTTGGTGGATATTGGGTGTGTAGAAATATTTGTTTGGGCTGATGATCAATAGAATTTTTTCCAAACTTTGAAAGGCATTTGATTTTACATTGCATTTTCTTGTTCCATTTCTAAGACAAACCCCACCAGTGAAAGTATAAGATGTAAATTTTTCTCAAGGAGCACACAGCTATCGAAACATTTTTCTGCCTTACATAAAACGAAATATAATTTTTTCTGAGAGCCAGCTGCAGTTACGAATGGGCCCCAAATTTGAAACACAAAGATACAGGAACTAAACATTTCTCATAGGAACTTGAATATTCAAGGTTGTCTAGACATTTACATTTTCTCCCCTAAGTCATTGTTTTTTATATTAGGGGCGTGTTAAAAGTGGGCTTCCTCGCCATTAAGGGTAGCAAATGAGCGCGATACGAGGCTCGGTGCGGTAATGCAGAGCTGTTATCTGTCTCAGGTCCGCTGTTAAGGTGTCTCTCTTGAGGCTCGTGTCCCCTCGCTGTCCAACAAACTCCGCTCCCACGACGGCACTTCTAAACCACACCAAACGCATTTTTCTTTTTTTGTCTAGATCCACAGAGGCCATTTGCAAGAAGATCGTGCGGATCCCGTAGATTCTGTATTGGGTATTATCAGCCTGGCTGCGAACGCACACAAAGTCGTGTAAAAAGATTCGGCACCTGCGCAGGTCTCTTCTGAAGGATAACGCTTAGTGTGACGTAGGATTTCATTTCGAGTTTGAAGTAGAAAGATGAATTCTTTGTTTTGCATGTTCAGTGAAATATTTTGTTAGTTTTATAATACATATGCATGATTTTAGGTACACGTCTTCTTACTACGTGTACATTTACTGCAGTGCAGTAATGATGGAAATAATAATGGCTGACATTTCATGTTCTGCACAATTTGTTGTTTTGACTTTCCTGAAACGTTCATGCTTCCTCGAAGGGGAACCTATCTCTAAACAAGGAGAAGTTTCTCTGTTTGAAAAATAATAAAGTATGAATTAATATGTATGTTATTTTGGTTGTCTATTTAGAGTTTGCATATTTTATGAAGCTTGAAAATAAATATGGAGGGATATTAGTTACGTATAAAAATTGGAAACGGTATTAATTCTTATAATAAATTTTAAAGCATAATTTAAAATTTTTCACTTTAATAGTACTTTTCATCGTACGCATTACTAGCAATGAATTCTAGTTGTAAATTACTTAAATGCAAAATGGATTACGAGTATATGTATAGCGCAGTGGAGGGGAAAATTATATCCATTATAGTTACTCAGTGTTCGATCTTGCATGTTAGAGCTCTGTGAAGCATAGGGATGTAAGCTAGGATAAGAAGCCCCACACGACACTGGCGAACAATAAGTTGTGTCAACATAAAACGTGCCTTGGATCAACTTGAGAACGTTTTTTTAAGGTAGTTATACCATCGAGAAGACTTAGTGTTACACTTGAATGTTTATTTAGCTATATATTGTGTACAGTGGTATAATATTAAAACATGTCGAAATGTTTATTTCAATTTGTGTTTACATATATGATTTTCTTTTTCGAGTTTATTTTTGAAAGCTGGAAAAACGTAATCGATGTTACTTGGAAACAAGCTCAATGTTTCCGAGTTGTCGGAGACTTGTCTGAAAACTTACTTGAGAGGAACACTGTAAATTCTTAATTGGGAAGAGGAACAAATATTGCATTTAGTCTCTGAATTTCTTCAACTTGAAACCTCCGGGCGAGAAAAAGCTAGATTCGTTACTTTTTTTATCAGTTTGTACCCTTTTCTTGTACAACGTCGGGGCTCCATCCCAAAATGTCAGAGGGTTTTGCACGAGCACTGCTAAACTAAATTGTATTTTTTGTCGATCTTTATTTAGTTTGCATTTTTATTTTTAATTGAATTCTGTTCTTAGTTTAACTCACGCCAATCTTTTCGTAAATCAAACGTTTTTAAGAATGACGGTGACATACGAATATTTATTTATTCTAGAATGTACACTCTGTGGTTGCGATGTTTAGAGTCACCATTTCCAATGAGCAAAGAGGCCACAAATATTTCTACTCGAATAAAACATCAAATTCTACTACAAAAACGTAGCACCAGGACACTCTCGACGAGAAACAGCGAAGCTCGGATGGGCTTTGTCTGTCGTGTTACAGCGCACGAGGGAAGCCACTGACATCGCACCAAATGTTTTGATTTGTGAAGTCCGCACCACCAACTTCCTTTAGAGAAGATGATCTCGGCCAACAATAGCAGACTTTAGGACGTGATATATTAAGGCAGGGACGCTGCACCCAGGGACCCATGAGGGATGGCGGCTTCATGCTCTTCGTGTCGTGTATATCTACTTTATTTCTAGAGAAGAAGTCGCTTATATTGCTTTGCTGAGAACAAGGATTTCACTGTAATTGAGTCTTCTAGGAAACAAATGCTTTGAGAGAAATTCTCAGCAATGAAAAAAGATATTGTTACAAGGAATCGAATTAACTCTGGTCTTTCAGTATGTGTTTACTAAAATTTATCGATCTTAAGTTGACAATTTTGAAGCAAATAAAAGTTACAATGTCAGTGCTTTAGTAAATGCCATTTAACAGCATCTTACGCGTAGTGTGCATTCCTATTAACGTTAACGATGACTTCAAAATTGAATGATATATTTCTCAGTGTCTGCTCAGTAGTTTGGTGCCCGAGAAAACGTCATCATTAAATATTAGATCATTAGTTATCAGAGTAAGAGTTAAATCATATACACTAGAATATGCAGAAAAGGTTCATATTGCGCAAGAGAAGAATGTATAAAGTGACTTAGAAATTAAGAGAAATGAATCAGCTGCTTATTTTTTGTTTTAAATGAAGACCTATAAAATGATGCTTTTCACTTTGCTTTTATAGTTTCCTAATACCGCTATCTTAATCGAATTTTGAGCGTGAAAAGTTCTTCACGAGAATAGTTTCGAGTAACCTTTGCAGTTGCTGCGTGTTAATTCGCTCAGGAAGAACGCTATTGAGTTTGGAACGATGTAAAAAAGTGATGAGGTCTTGAAAGTCCTCGTAAAGGAAAAGTGATGGCAGTACATCTAAAGTACATCAGGCGATACGTTAGGGTGCCACAAAGAAAAGATATCAGCATCAAATTGGAGTCAATTGCGGGAGAATTTGTGAGAAAGCCAAACTGTCATTTAGACTTGAACCCTAAAAGCCCAGAGTCATCTGGGCTGCGTTGGCGGGCAACAATAATAAATCGGCGGGCTCTAATGGCCCAAAGATGTCATTACTAGAGCTGATGCAAACTCAGCACTGCTCGAACAAAGTTTCTCGTGAATGTGAGTTGACCCAATGCATTGTCATGGCATAAGCTATTCAATGGAATTATTATTTTTTCTTATCTTGCGAACGTTTTACAATGGTTACTTATTTCAATTACTATTACTTGTTTGTACAAAACATACGTTTGTATCATATTAGCAACTTGGTTATCAGCCATATATTAACCAAGCAAGAGGCATTTATTAATGCCAAAGGCATTTAAGTCCGTGTGACATGGATCTATTTGAAGTTGTTTTTATCACTTTCATTATCCGATGTTACAGGTTGTCTTCATTTTTTTACTAACAATAAGATGAATGCCGTTTTCGCTAGCTGTAGGAAAGGAAGGATTTTAAAGCGTTGATAAGCAGCTTTGGTGATAAAGTTTATTGTGATGTAGTCCACACAAGTTCTTGCGACTAGTTTCGTATTTTTTATGGTTGTAACTATACCAAGAAAGCTAAAGCGATTACGAGTAAAGCAGTTCGAGACACCATAACCAAAAAGTATTCTGACTTTATTTCAAGTTCAGATCCATCTTCACATTTGGTTTGACGCTGTGATGCTAAATCAAAAAATTATAAATCCTAATTGAGAAAAAATCTGTTATAAGTTTTTTTACGGTATGAAAATACCTTCATATTGTTATCCAGGAACGTCTAACATTCCCTTATTGAACATCGTCGATGATCAATTAACTGTGATAATGGAAAAATAGTGAATTTACAAAAGATAAAATAGATCAGTTCAGTTTTTTACCGTGTAAGTTGTATCAAATTAAGTGCTAGGTAAACAAATTAAAGAACTCTGACTTCAACGACAGTGTTCATAAGAACAAAGTTTCATGTGATTTGACATAAGTGTATTCTCGTGCTATTCACGAACAGTAATGATAGGGGGCTAAAATTGTTTAAATGAATGTGATTAGGTCATAAATGTTCATACTCATTCACAATGAAAAGACTGTTACGAAACAAATGGTGAAAGTAAAGAAAATTTCAGGTGTAAATTCCGTGGACTTTCATCCATTTCATTTTTCTCCTCGGGAGTTGTTGTTAATATCAGCTCCACATCTATTCCATTTTATGCTTTTCAATTAAAATGTCATTCCCTGTAAGAATAAAAGAGATCACCAATAAACCTTTCACTTTTGCTCGCAAAAAATTTGTCGATAAGGACGATCAAATTTTTCACAAGCCCTGATTGCAATGTAGGCTCACGGAGAAGAGAAAGGAAAATTCACGAGATGCTTTGTGGTGACAGTTAGGTGGTTAGAGGCTTAACTCTAGCGTGAGATTTACTCTGGCCCGGAAAATTAGTTTTAGGCTTCGTTGCTGTTGCTTAAATAACAAATTTACATCGGTGCTCCGGATAGGAAGAAAAATTGCGATGAAATGAATTTTACATCTCATCAGTGACTTGGGAAAGACACGGACTTAGACTACTTTTTTAACAGTTATAAACCTATTTGTTAATAGGTGAAAGCATTTCCCAAAGTAAACCCATGTGTGATGGAATTAAGTTGCAATCTCAAAGACAGGGAATATTAAAATGTGACTCTTTTACTCGCCCATTCCTAGGAATTTAATAGCGACTAGTGTAATATAAGCCAAATTTCTATGAATGGAATAAATAAATTGGTTTCAATTTAAAATTGTTAATAGAATGAGCTTTATGAGACTTATTGCTTCTATGAGGGTATTTTCATCAACTATTGTGGCTACTTTCAAGTTCACAAAAACAGTTCATGGAAGTTCGGGCTAGAGGCGAGCTCTGCTGAAGTCTTCAGCAAACGATAGGTGTTGCAGTGATACGAAGTTGTTCTTGAAGGGATTACTTGGTCTTAAAGATCTCACCGTGCGAAAAAGTCTTTGACTTTCAGACAAGATATTTTGTGATTTGAAATGAAAAAAATTCTTGCTAGTATCAATTTAAATGAGTTGCAGCGTTGGTTTTACTGTTGTTTTTGATATGAAAACAGAACACAATTATTATTATATTCCTGGTTTGACCACCGCAACTACAGCAAAAACGATCTCAGCAGTGATGCACGGAACGAAAATAACACAGATACAAGGCCCACGTAGGTCCACAGGAGTCGAATGCGTCACTAAGTTCATGGATTCAAGCCGATCCCAATTCCATTTGATTAGGAGGGTTGGGGGTAGGGCCAATACAAATACCATGGAAAATCTCACACCGCAACAAAAATTGCTATTAGTAGGAAATTAACGTGTAACAAGTAAGTTAAATATTGAGTGTAATTTCCGCAGACTTTCACGTACCTGCTCCCATTGTGTTATCCAACACTAATTAGTAGGAGAGGAAATGAAACTGAGAGGCGTACTTTCACTAACTGTCACCTTTTCCTCGTCTCTCTGTAACCGCTTATTGTAAATTCTAAACAAATGCAAACAAATTATAGTCTTATTGTTTCAGTACAAGGCCTGCAAATTAAAAATAGCGAGTGCTTCAAAACGAGGAGTTAGATAGAAAAATAACATGAAAACAATAATAAAAACTCGATAATAATAATAACTTTTAAATTTTCACATTCCCAATCAAGAATATTCCGCTTTTGCTGCTTGTGAACTCCTGACGTAGAGAAATTCTTATTAGGACATTTTTTTATTACTGTGCAAACGAGTATTTCTGTGATGCAATTCGCGAAGTTTGGAGTTGGAGTCTCATTGTCAGCGTCCTCGTACAATATGCATGGCTAATTATAACTGAATCAAACTTCGCCCACAGGAATCAGAGACAAAAGTCATTCCCAACTGCAAATGATCTTATTAACGGCAAAAATCCCAATGCTATCAGCAGAAAATCTGGCTTCTGAAAATAATGAAAATGGGACGTGGAAATGGCTGTCATTTTGAGGGAATGGGCAAACTGTTAGCTAGTAATGGGCTGCCGGAGTAAAATGTGCCAACTGCAGCGGTCACCTTCTAAGTAGAGAGCCTAAATCCCCATGGAAGGTGGACATGGGGATGTGATTTTGATGTTCAAGAGCATCACAATAGAACCCACAATTCAGTTGATACCGAACTCATCAAACACCAATCTGTAATATATTTTTGTTTGCATTCCTAGAATCGGATGTGTTCCTAATCGATGAGGAATGCTTGATTAGGTCTTCAGTAGTTGCAGTGCCCACTAAACTAAGAAAAAAATCCTGGAAACTTGATTCCTTCTCCTCCTCTTCATTATAATAACCTCTGCTGTCTTTATAAGTACATGTACGTAATGCACATGTTGGTTCAAATTGCTTTGCAGAAAATAAAAAATGAAGTAAGACAATGAAGACTCAGTTGTTAAATATACCTCCAGGCGACGTCGAAACTGGTATTTTTGTCGATGGATGTCGTACAGCAAAGTTAGAACTTGGTACGTTTGTTCGTTATTCATGCTGCGTTGATGATAAGAATTGCATTCGGGCCCAATGGCTGGTCAACCAAGTCCTGCGAAGCTTGCTTTTTTAATGGTTTCACAGTTGGAAGCAGTAAAAATTTACAATAATCTTCGCTATAAAATTTTCTGGGACATTCTATAGACTCGTAAACAAAACAAACAAACAAACAATCTTTATTTCCAATCAAGTACACAGTACATAGACATTTAGTACATTGGTTTTTCAAATTCTTAAGGTTAACATTCTTAGAGTAAGGGTGATGGTGAGCTCCATGCGGCGATCCTGGGATGTGTCCATGGGCGATGAGTTGAGGTCTTACCGATAAGTGCGAGCTCACGGCGTGAAACGAGAAATAGCTCGTATTCATTGCCGGGTTTCGAACCCGCACGCAGTCTTTCTGCACAAGCAGAGACCCGATACAGAACACGGGCCGCATACCACTCGTCTACGGTAAAGCAGAATTAAATGATGTGATTGCACAAAAGAATTGAATGTAGATCTGAAACAACACTTGATTTGATCCGCTAACATAGAAAGATAGGATGAACTTTCAACAATAATGTTGTGAGTACGGCAAGGATTAACAAGGCTCAGACTGAAAAAATCGTCTACGATAAACCTTCTCACGATTGTTAGAGGAGCATTAAATCGTACAAGAACAAGTGTAGTACGTAAACTGCAACGTGTGACAACTGTCAAGTCAGGGAAGTGTTAGCAAGACAAAAGTTACTCGCTACATCAACATACACGACCAAATGCGAACCAAAAGTTGCTAAGTGGGTAGAAATATAACTTCAGGAAATTAGGATGAAAGTTTGGAAGCACTTTAAAACAAGACCCGGGAAGTTAGCCAGAAGTTTCGGGTGAGAATCAACACATAGATTGATAACGGTAACAGGTGGTCTGTATTGCATCAGAGTATGTATAGGGAAACATGAACATCATAATAAAAGTCGTTTTGTGCCACAGGTGCTGTTGAGTTAAGCGCTAGCCTTGGGAATGGTTATGCAGAATTTGAGCAGATAATAAATATTCTACATCAAGATTTGACTGCTTCCATTTCCCGACTGAAAATATTTATAAGGGCAAAAGACTAAAGACTTCAAATAATAGCAGTCTTTATGTATCGCTCATTGTTTAACAATGGCGGGCCTTATTGCATTTCGACAGTTTCCAATCCCCTTAGCTTATAGCAAACTGATATGAATCCACAGGTGCTTGTTTTACATAATTTTTAATGGATTCTGATTCCATGGCGAGTTAGGTCGACATTCGGGATTGCACACGGACACCCTTGTTTTTATTAGTGAACCACTGATCGAAACTATTAAAAATTGACAAACTGCTCTTGACAACTACTTCAATTCAGAACTGGATCTCATACTGTAGTACCAATGAATGATTGTTGATCTGACGAGTCATGTATTTATTGTGCATTGGGAATCAGGTAATTATTGCATAAAAATTGATGCCTGAGAGTATGAGTGCTACTCTTCCTTCTCCTATCATCTGTTACTCCTAGTCTCTGTGTTGATTGTGGTGTATGTAAGTGACTGAAGTGTCTGTACTTGATTAAGGTGCCTGTGCGCGATTGATGCCTTAACTGTAGATTTTGGGACTTTGATAGAAACCAATAAATGGACCAATCGGCTCGGCTTGTATTTGTTGCCGTATTTTATTATAAAATGAACTTATTATTCAACTTGTAACATTTTTATTATTGTGTGATGTGCATCGATATCCTTTAAAGGTTTTAGATTAGGAACACGTAAACTGTTTTCCTGTTTTTTAAATACCAGCTTCAGAGTTTGAGTTTCAATTCAACTTGGTAATTGATTCAAAACTATTATTCTCTAGCAATGCAAATATTTCAACATATATGTACGAAATAGTTTTATACCTATAGAAATTGTCTTTCATGTCAGTTAAATTATTGACCTTTATTATGAGTTTCAAAATCCTATTCATTTATCTATCACTAACGTCTTTTTAGTGATGAATTTAAAATTTTTAGTTTGCCTCTTCTACTGAGGTCTTTTTTGATCAATATAATTTTACAGTCAATCATATTATAAACAAAGTATATCCGAACTAATATTTTTTTCAATTCATATGCTTCTTTGAAAAATGAGCATCAGAACTGTTATTCTAGTGTCTTTTCTAGAGGATGGCTTGAATGAAGCTAATTTTTTGATTATTTTTACGCAATTGACACCGTTACAATTTTTCTATTCTCTCTTTGTGTCAAATTTAACTGCAATTTTAAAAATTAGGAACATTTGGATTCAGAGTCACGTATATCATTGGAAACATTTGACCATGTTCTCCATATCTCATCCGTAGAACTACTAAGTTAGGACTAAGGATCGAATTGTCAATTTTCAAGTACTTTTCAATAACACGAGTAATATTACTATTTAATAATATTGGAATAGAGTTGTTACTCATATAACTTCAGGAGCGTTGTAAATTGTTGGATTCATTGGCATAAATATGAATTTTTGATAAATGGTCTCATCAGAATTAAAAGGCACATAAAAATTGGCTATTAAAACTCGTTTCGTGCAGAATACGTCATGAAAACGCATTGAAAAACGCGAGTGTACTCGTACTTGCAGTTATAGCCTAATATTCAGTTAAAATGTTCCTCAGTTGTAATTCCGTCATAAGCTTTATTTTGAAGTCAGCTAATATTAGCTCAATAATTATGTGCATCACAAACGCAACAATTATTGCTGTTGAATAATTGACTCATTGGAAATGATTGAATAATGTTTGTTCGCTTTATATTGCTGTAGAGCTTTTCCACTGCAGCTTTATTACTTAATGAATGCAAAAATAGATCATTGTGTATTTTTTGAAGAGTTACATCCAGTTATTGTTTCTGCCTCTGCGTCTGATCAAAGAAGCATCATTTATTTCTAGTTTTACTCCATTTGTCATTGAAAATTAACAGAACGATTGCAGTTTTATCTTCTAAATCGTTTATTACAACAGATGGTCAAAAGTTTGTTTATGGATTATGCCGGAGCCTGTATTTTATTTGATAGATGATACATCTCAGAGTGAGAGAAAATGTTTAAAATTTAATTTCACTCACTTAAATTTGGTTGGGATTTGTTTATGAATTCGAAAATTATTCAAAGAGGCTTTAAGAATTATTTTATGATTTTCTTTCAATAGAAATTTTTTCTTTGTATAGCAAAATATGTCACATGTATGGCATCTTAACTTTTTTCTTAAATTCATGCCTTAAAAGCCGTTTTGTAAATGCTAGGCTTTAAGATACAATTTGTATTGAACTTTTATTTGTACCGTACACGATCCTGTTCTTACAAAAATATAGTTATCATTTGTTTTTATTAAGAAATGGCGGATTGCACTTACCTTAACTCTGCTTCCTCTTCTTCGGTCCACATTAGTACGATTATGATTAAATTGTGCCATCATTTCTGTAAAAGAAGAACTCCTATCACATGAAGTGAGCGCCCTCGAAAAACTCTATGTTTAAATTAGCCATGAAAGCTTTGGTTGGAGCGATTTTGGCTGCATTGCTTATCGTTGAATACACGACAGAGCTGGTGGAGAACACATTGTCCGCCGTAACTGTGTGTGCGTAGGTAAACTTAGGCAGGGCTTGCTTGTTTGGGTCAAACCATGGAAGCTGGTCCGGACGAGCAATTGACCGGGTTATAATGATCCAGCAGAGCCGAGTTTCCAGAGAAAATGTACCTCTGGAGCGCCAAAAAGAACACTAGAAGTCACACTCCAATTGCCATTTCACCAAGGAAGCGAGTTGACTAGATGGCATAGGGCGTTATCCAAGAGGATGTCTTGCGAGCACTGCCTCCTTTCACCGTTTTTATGCGAGCATGAAAGCTATATCCAGGCGTCCATAAACGAGGCTTCGTGGCATGAACAATGCTCCATTGTCTGCCGCAGTCATGTATCTTTATTATCTCATTGCATCTCACTGAACATACATTTCTACTCCACTATAAATATGTAGAAAAAGTTTTAAGTTTTTTTTACCGATTTCATGCAATATCGATGCGGGTGAAGGAATTTTCAAATGACAATTAGTTAGAGCCGCTTGCTTGCTCATCCAAGATAAGTTATGTTTACTCACTATATATGCTCCTTCTTTTGGCTGCTCTTCGCATATACATGGCGCACGCTTTTTTCAGTAAAAATAGCCTTACATAAAAACTTACAATTTTAGTTGGCCGTGCTTTAATGAGACCCTAATGTAAATTTCCATTATCATCATTGAAGTTTATTTGTAGTGTGAGGGGACTTGTTACCTCTGTATCCATATTTTAGGCGAATATTTTGAATCATTCTGAATATATTTCGGATGATACATTGCCTAAAAATGATCGAAAGTATTTAAACTCTTCATTCGCTGGTACGGAGAATCAGTAACAGTGTTAAGGTAGTAAATGCTGAATTTTATAGAATCTCGTTCATCAACGCGTCATTTTTTCTCCCTTTTCACCCATAAAAATAGGATTCCTGGAATTCTGTTTTTCTGGCGCTAATGCCTGGTCTACCTCAAACAGTTCAAATGAAAACCATTATGTTCCAGGTCTATGGAAAGTTCAGCTGGAACGGCTCACCGGAAAGCACCGTCTCCTCTAAAGTCTCATTTCTCTCTTAGAAATCGAGACTCTTTCACCGATTCCACGATGAGAATAAGACGTCTGAAAGCTTCCGAAAATTCTAGGACTTGGCTGCAGTTTTTGGTGGTAGCTCCTTCTCCACACATGATGTCTACCATCTCTGTTTCCTGTGAGTGTTTGTGCTCCACGCTTCTTGATCGGACTTCACTTCGAGAACCAACATAAATTGCTGGCCAACGATGCTATATAAGTCAATGTAATCCTCTAGAAGGTCCATCTGACCCCATAACGAAGCTCTCTTTCCATGGGAACATTCAATGCAAAGCGAGAAGTGATGACGCTTTTTAGTTCAGAACCAGAGAGACATCGGGCCGATGATGCGTGAATTTCTTCATTCTTCAAATCGTACATCGTTTTTTTTTCGCTGAAATAAACTTCATGTTATGAGAAATTTATTGAGCAACTAATTCCAGTCACGATATCGCTGTTGCTGACCTGGGCTGTAAAGAAACCAATAAAGTCCAGGCTGAGTGCAGTGGAGCCTATCTGTGAGGGATAGCGACTTACGGTTTCAATCCATGACTCAAGCGCTCTTTTGTCTAAATTTCCTAAGTTCCAACGCACATTTTTTTCCTATCTACCTTTATTGTATGGCTCACTTGTACAAATATTGGGATTTCGTGAGGCGACACATTGAAGCAGGATTTGTAGCTGAGCATTTAAGGGTTTACATTGTTTAAGAGTCATTGTTGAGAGAAGGGCCCATCGTATATTTAAAATTTACTAAGAAAAACAACGTTTAGTTTAGTTAACGTTCAAAGGGACTTCTGTTATTATATCTGGTGGAGCAAACGTCAATTCACACATTTAGTAGAGTTTATTTGACACTCTTAAAATTTATAAAACACAACCTAATAAAGCTAAGAAGGGGGCTTACATATCAAATGAAATAATAAATCATGGAGTTTATCAGCTTTTAATATAATGATGCAAAGGAAGCATTGTGCTAAAAAAACACTGTTATAAAGTAACTCAAAATGATTCCACGGGCATAGTATTATCGCAGTGATTTCAAGATTCAAAGAATCTGGCCTACCGCTGAAAAGTAACTCTTTGGTTGACCAAGAGTAGTAAAAAATGTATCTGTATTTCAGCGTGTTTCGATTGGTGTTCAACAAGAGTAACACATGTCTACTAGTATTTTCAGTATTTTGTCATCCGAGTTGATTGATAATGGTGCTGTTCTTCAATACAGTATATTCTTTGCACCAGTATAATAGATTCTTGATAATGTTGCAAGGTTTTCTTTTTGATTTGATTTGTAGCCATTTTTTTACTCCGTTAGGTTTCGTTCTATTTATTTTTAAAAGTGCAAGGATTTATGCTTTACCCGTTACTTATTGTTAGTGTATTTTGCTTTATACGTACAACACAAATAATGTTCTATTTTATTTAAAGTTTTGCGTCAGTGTAACTACCTTTTTTTAGGCACAACTTTCGAACTATATTTAGAGAAATAATTCAGAATTTACTGAAGGTCTTCTGGTCATAAAATTTTCAGAACTTGATTGTTTTATAAATTTTCAATTGCAATTTACAAAACTTTAACTTTGAAAATATCAAATTAGTTTACCTTACAAACTGTGGAAACAATGGTTTCTAGATTCATTGTTTCTACTCAGACCTAACATGTTTTGGAGGCAAATCTGGTAAAGAAATGTGTTTAAAGATAATCCAGTCTTTTCACATGAACATTTTGTTGCATATTATAACGCCGTTTGTTTCTTGTTTTGTTTTATTCAAATTTTTTAGCTTCACGTTCTTTCTAAAGTATTAATTGCTTTCGATTTATTTTCCTGCTGTCAAATGGGGGACTACTGGGGAGTGTGTTTCTTTTTTCTGTTATAGCATCTTTGATTTTGTCTGATTAATTTATAAAGTTGCACACATCATTAGAATTATAGAATGCTGTTCTTAAATGGTTAGGTCTGTTTGTTTAGTTATTATATGATGGTAATTATGAAAATTAGAGAGGAGCGTACGTAAATTTGAGAAACATGGAGACACATTTTTTTATAATTGTACACCAGATTCGTTTGGTAAACAGTCGCAGCGTTACGGAGGCTGAGACACAACAAATATAAATCAAAATTTTTAGCAGCAGAATGAAAAAATAAATCCAACTTCGTTGAGGAGATAAAACCGACTTTATTTAAATTACAATGTTTAATTTTTAAATATTATTATTTTCAGACGGTCATTTTTAAGCATCCAAGTGTTCCATCTTCGATAGTGTTTCAGGTCTGATACGTTGAATTCATATATTAATCAACAATAACTATTTTTTGTTTTTTATGCTTTTCTTTTTCTAAAGTTAAAACCTTTTGAGTTACATCTGCTTCTTTTCGGGTCAGTAACGTTGACACGCCTTGTAGAAGTGTTTTACAGAGTAGAATAGAACATGGTAACGTTTGGTCCATTCTTGGCTTGCAACCCAAGTCCCATGCTGTCTAAAGTTAATGCATCAATCTTGTAGAAGCACTTTAATTACGCACAGGCATTTCAGTCATGTGCAAACACCTCCATCACACACAGACCCAAGAGTAAAGAAGGATAGGAGAAGAAGAAGTAACAGCCGTATTCTTAGTCAATTTTTACTTAATTATACAAGTTGATTTTGCAGTAAATAAGGTAAATTGAAGGTGAACGAGGGTGTTTGGTCCAAAAGTTTCCGAAGCTTTTGAGTAAAGTGATCGTAGTTGTCTAAGGTGAAGCTAGATTGATTAATTTAAAGGCAATACTCATGGTAGGTAATTGGGAAGAAAAAAAGAGTATTAGGTAGTATGTTGGAAGTGACTTTAACATGAGGTTATGCTTAAGGTTACAAACAGCCATTTTTGGAGAAAGCTACCACAGGCAGCTTGTTAGTTTGTAAGATCTGGAATTAAGTTTGAATTTTTTTTGACTAGTTGGACATACTATGAATGCAAGTGACAAGTAATGGAATTACTATAACAAGACACAGAGTAAATGAAAGCTTGTGCTGGTCCGAGTACATAAAAATAGTTGCTTCGAAAACGAATGAAATGTGGTTATGAAGAACAATGAGATGTTGGAAAAGTGTATTATGAATCTGAGATGAAGGAATAGTAGTTGGAGATTTTAGTCAAAATTATTTGGAAAAACAGATTTATTGTTTTTTTTTACTATTTTGTTTGCATGGCGTCTCTCTTCTGGTAAGATGAACAGGATGGAGCACGGAATGATTGTTTAGATTATCAGAACTTTCAATTTGACAGACTCCATTGCCTCTCGATTGTTGTTCAAAGTCTATAAACAATATGGAGATGAAGTGAGAGCGAAGGGAGCAATCCAATTTGTGATGCTATGTGAGAACGCTGTGGCTTTATAATATTTATTCACGACTATAGCCAATAAAAACATCACTTCACTTGACACAGATGTGAGAATTCTCATGATCACTCCACTGCTCTGAGCAACTGCGGAAGAGGCATGGTGACGAATTTGATGAAGGTATGAAATCACATGATGAAAGTATGAAATCCCATGGTGAAGGTATGACGGGTCATGATGAAGGTATGACGGCTCATGATGAAGGTATGAAATCCCATGGTGAAGGTATGACGGGTCATGATGAAGATATGACGGCGTATGAGCGTATGACGGGTCATGATGAAGGTATGACGGGTCATGATGGACACACGACCAGCATGTCCCACTGGATGCTTTCATAGAATTGCACGTTAGCCTATATGTATTTGTAAACACAATTTATGCATTTGTATGGTTATAATTGCAATGAGTTCATTCAGATTTCATTGGTGAACTTAATTGAAACCAAACAAAGTCCATGCATTTATTTCGCAGTCTTTTATTCAAATTTGTGCTTGGAAAAACGATACCGGGAAGAAATTGTTGAATTTAATTCTTCATGATGATTTTCCAACCTTTAATTTCTTGCAGAGAACAAAAGCAGTCGTAAAATTTATGAGATTCTGCTCACACCTGCAGCGCTGACTACACTGAGTCTGGAAAACTTACCACGTCACGCACAACTCCCTTATTTCCTGTGCCATCCGCTTGAGTTACGACAGACGCTCTTCATATTTCTCTCCTGCCTGATGATTCAAGAGACTCGTTGTTGTCTGAGTGGAATTATTAGCATGAGTACAAGACTCATAAATCTTAAGAAAATCTAGGCAGACCTGAAACTACTCTTGCTCCGAGGCTTAATGGCACCTCAACTGCGAAGTAGCTGCCTTTTAAACTAATTGCAAAACAAATGTTTCGCTTCTAGTCCCACACAAAAATTTTATGTGTCGTTTTTGCTTACATTTTCTGCAAGCATAAGGAGCGATTCTGGTGCATCATTCTTGTGGTGAAAACATTTTTTGATGCTCTACTAGAACTAAAAAAATTGTCCCGGTCCTGTCTTTAATTAATATTTCAAGCAGACGATGGAATCTGCAATTCTAGAAACTGAAAAGACAGCTTTTCTTTATGCCTGATAGTGGTGAGCTCAAACATCACCTGGTCGAAAGTTGGCCCGATGAACACTGGATGAGATCCTGGCAGTAAACACTGGATGAGATCCTGGCAGTAAACACTGGATGTAATCCTGGCAGTAAACACTGGATGAGATCCTGGCAGTAAACACTGGATGTAATCCTGGCAGTAAACACTGGATGAGATCCTGGCAGTAAACACTGGATGTAATCCTGGCACTAAACCCTGGATGCGATCCTGGCAGTGAAAACTGAATGAAATCCTGGCAGTGAACACTGGATGTAATCCTGGGAGTGAACACTGGATGTGATTCTGGCAGTGAAAACTGAATGAAATCCTGGCAGTGAACACTGGATGTAATCCTGGCAGTGAACACTGGATATAATCTTGGCAGTGAACACTGGATGTAATCCTGGCAGTGAACACTGGATGTAACCTTGGCAGTGAACACTGGATGTAATCCTGGCAGTGAACACTGGATGTGATCCTGGCAGTGAAAACTGAATGAAATCCTGGCAGTGAACACTGGATGTAATCCTGGCAGTGAACACTGGATGTAATCCTGGCAGTGAACACTGGATATAATCTTGGCAGTGAAGACTGGATGTGATCCCGTCAAAGATTCTGGCATTGATTTGCTTCCCAATTTCGGTCGCTCATCGCAACAACGCTGATGAGAGATGCATTTTTAATTAACGCGGGTCGATGATTAACTGGAAGACCAGAAAGTGTAGTCTATTATAATTGCAGTATACTGTACTTAGGGAACACAATTTATTTCTTTATTATGAACAGACATGCAAGGCAGTTTGTCATTATAGAATATGATTATTACAGACTTCATTCATGCTTTTTCTGACGGTTGCATGTGGACACATCTATTCAGAAGAGCAATAACAAGTTACTCTTAATTTCCTCTGGATTAAAGCGTCCGTTATGCTCTATTAATGGGCCATATCGGCTACGTGCTGCGTGACAATCTCGGTTGATGCTGAGAATCATGTTTCACATGGTACTGTTTCTTTGCTTAGCAAGTTATAAAATGCATAGATATGTTTATATATATATATATATATATATATATATATATATATATATATATATATATATACTGTAAATCCTCTAACCAGTGGACGTAGATGTATTTTGTGTATATTTTCAATACGCAATACTGAGGTGAATAAATAACTAAAGCTGTATATTTTGTGGTGGCAAGAACTTATTCGTTTGGTCTTGGAAGAAACAAGAAAACATGAGATTTTCTTCCTATTCCCCCCTTATTGGTTAGTTTCATCACTGAGCCGGAAACTGAGAGCAAGCGAAGGCAAGGTGTACATATGAGAAACATACTGCTCACCTGCAACGTCAATATTTCTTTTATAATTTAGAAGTAAATGCTAGAGTATCTTATTTATTTCATAACCAATCGGTTTGCAACAATGGTAAAATACTGAAAAAATTACATCGAAAGTACATTTTCCGAGAAACGAGGGCAATTTTATGTTGGAAACAACGTTTAGCTTATTGCTTCTATTCGCGCGACAGACGAAGTTTTCAACTCTTGAAAATAACAGAGTATCAAAAGTTATGATGATGATGACGGGATGGTTCTGCCAGTCCTGTTCACGCCTTGATTGTTGCAAGGATTGATATAGTCACTCATATTCCAGAGGAAGGCTCGAGCGACCTGAATAGATTGTTGCAAGGATTGACAGATGCAGGCTCGAGTGACCTGAATAACTGTCCAGGTAACTTTTATGGAAACTTTGACGTGGAAACTTGAGAAAAATAAAAACACGTGTGTTTTTATGGTCCTTGTTAAGCTCACACACACTCTCTAGTCTCGCACGGTTTGTTCGGACTAGGTTGACTGCTTAACACGTAACTTTTAGTTTTTAATTTTTACATAAAAAATAAACTTTGCATGCCGAAAATATGTACGGGTGTACATACGTAAACAGTCGAAAACTGCACTTGATTTCCTTAAAATTTACAAACATTCTTGAAGTGACAAACTCAATTGAATGCTTGAATGGTTACATTTTTGGTTATTTTAAATTAATTCTAATACTTTATTACCGTTACTGGTAAAAAATTTCGGTGTAAAGCGTTCTCAGTGCGAAAATTCTGTAAACATTTAACCCTTGATATTTTCAGATGTATTTTCAAAAAATCAGACTAGTCAACTATTTGTAATCAATCTTACTTTATCCTCTTTGTTCATAAGTTAAATCTTAGTTGGAATATAACTGAGCAGTTACAAACCTTGAAATTCCTCCTAGTTACTCGGCACTACTTCTCTCACACTCACTGTAACGACACACTCCATTACACTCACTCCCCTTCTCTTCACTCTACCTAATATTACAACTCAACTCAAATGCCCAACCATTCACAGGGAGGGTGAGGTAATTTATGGAGTTCCTAGTGTAAGACTGTGTATTACTGTTTTATATACTTCCATTATGCTACAATTTCCGAACTTCGATTTCTTCATCAGTATTTTAGATCTCAACTGCCACACTTTGTGGAAATAGAACAACTGATCATTCTGTGCTCGATAGAAATAGTCATGGAGTCCATCACTTCCATTCTCTTGTTTTTTTTCACACGAACAGGCGGAAATTTACTCAATTAAAGATTTTATAGCATACAAGCTAGAAAAATGTAAATCTTACAGAAAACGCTAGAGTGAAACTAATATAAGAATGTGGTAACATCAGTGTTAGTAAATAAAAACAACTAGTTCAAGACGAATATTTTAGAAAAATAATTTGAAGTTATTTTAATGAGAAGATACATACAGAGTCCATTATAGATGTGGACTTTCCCGGCAGAAGCGACAGAAAGCAGGTACTGCGTTGGAATCTTCATTAAAACGCTGTGTTTGATCAAGTGGAAGAGCAAACAAGAGTGTAATTTCACTGGCGGCTTTTAATTTCTTTTCATCAAAGAAGGATAAAAGAAGGCCCGTCTTGCCTGCGTGACCGTCAGGCGCCTTTGTTAATTTCTGTTTGCACAGCAACGGCCTGCGGGTGCCAAGTCTTTCAAGAACTTAGTACTTTCCGCTCACGGTCTGTTGCCTGGTGACAATCATTATTGTAATCTCTACTTTACCGATTAGACTGGTTGTCATACGACACATGTCGTTTGTGTTCACTTGCCATGAAGGAAAGAATAGTGACACTGGTGAGCACGGAAATTAGATTATAAGACCACAGGCTCTAAGGTTTCTACTCCCCTATCGTCTTTACATGTTTTGTTAGTAAAAACGGGACATGAGGACCTGATGCTGTTGTTCAAACCCTTAAATTTGAGTGTCACACAATCATCCAGCATAAATGATCATGGTTTGCATACTATGACGATGAGAAAATAAAGTTTCTACTATTTTTTTACTCTTCTGAAGTTTGATGGTTCAGTTAATCAGTTTTTAAGAAGTGCTTCCTGCTAAAGAAGATAATGAGAAGCAGCAGCTGACCTATCATAACCCTGAGCAGGAATAAGCATTGAACCTTGGTCATTCATGTGACAAAGAGGCACATGAATGCATTTTTAATTGGAAATCAAAAGGATTCGGATGAAAATTTCTACTATCACATTCTAAAAAAAGTGAAAAACTTTCATTTGGAGAGATCTTATAAATGGCTATTTAAAATTTGATACCCTTAAAAAATTGCCAGTATTTGCATGTGTTATTCACTCGTATCAATATTAATTTCGTTGAAACGCCTTTCAATGCTGTAGTTTTATTGGTCTGACACTGATAAGAAACCAAAATTTATGCTATGACGTACCGTGCATTTAGCCTGCGTAATTACTTAATATTTATTCCTATTTAAACCGAATTACTGGACTAAACTTTCATTTTTTGTTGCATATTATACAACAGGAAAAGAACGTGCTCGTATTTCAAAAACACTTTTTTATAACTCAAGCAATTTATGAATTCAAAGTTACCAAATGAAGTTTCAAACTTCGTTAATTACTTTACTTTCATTTTGATGTCAATAAGCATCACAATATTTTATCCCTCACAACTAAAAGAAAAAATACAGGACTTTTAAAATTATTCTTTATGAAATGAATTGATTACTTCAGGATTAGATATTGGTTGCGAGATGGAGTCTATTGAGTATGATCTACACACTCTCTAATTAAGTACAAGACCATAAGATCGATCACAAATTCTTTGAGCTTTGTTAGTACATCAATGAAGCCTTCCATTTCATGCTGAACTTGTGACCACCACAACTTGTCCATATTAATAATGGCATTTTTGTGTCAAGTGAGCAAAGTTTACAACTTCCAGCATCGACTTAACGTAGACTTGGCCTTCTGGAGGACACCTGCCTCATGTCATGAATTATGGTCCATAAATCACGTTTGATTGTGGTGCATACATCACGTGTAATTGTGGTGCATACATCACGTGTAATCGTGGTGCATATATCACTGATGAATGTGGTGCGTACATCACGTGTAATTGTGGTGCATTCATCACGTGTAATTGTGGTGTGTACATCATGTGCTTCTCAAGTGTATAAATCCCATTCTATTGAGGTCTAGGAATAGCGTATATGAAATATGTGTACATACATACGAGTACATATCACTGTGAGTTAAGATCGGTGAATTCTACAAAATATCATGAAAAGTAATATGAGTTATTAGGACAATCAATAAGATAATATGTTTTATGAGAAAATCAGTAGAATAATGTTATATTAGAGCAATCAAAAAGGTAATATGTTTCATTAGGACAATCACTAATTGCTATTTGGGCGAATATTTTAACTTGAACGCTTTCTGTTGATGCTTGAACAGCATTCATTGAGGATGAATGTTCCTTTATTTTAAGGAAATGCTTAGGAAATGACTTTGTTTGTGAAGGTGTTGTGCACCTGCCGTTCAGGAGCAACTTAGTGGTCCATGTTAAGAAAATTCGCATGATCTTATGCACGAAGCGATTGCTATTGAATAAATTTTTTTTAGCTCATCTTTATATTGTGCTTAAACATAGAACTTTAGCTGCACAGTCATCGATGGTCAGGTTATAATTTAAAACGATTTCAAAAAGTTTTTTCCTACTCTGAGTGTTCTTTTTCAGTTGTGATTTTTATTTTTAGTCTTTTTTTTGAACTCTGGATTGCAAAGTTGTTCATGAAGAAAGATGAAACCTGATTAAAAAAGTTTTTTATTTGTAAAACATGGTCTTTTATAAAAAATAATGCCGTATTTCTTTATTACTTAGTGAAAATATTATACCACACAATTCTCACACCGCAGAACATTGGTTATCTTGCGGTACAGTCCTGTTGTGCAATTGTTTGTTCCTCATGACTTTATAACGAGCGTAAAAATAATTCACAGCCGCGGAAATGGCGCTTTTGCATCTTTAATAGGCAAAATTTATTTACTCTTCATTAGCAAGCTCATGTTTCTGCGCTCACTTCACGGGACTCAAAACTTCAAATTATCGGCGCAGAATTTTATGGCCTACTGAGACTTAATTAGCTTCATCGAAACGTGATGCTCCCTCGCCACCCTCATGCTGAAACACCGCACATTTTTGCACGCCTTTTTAAATGGCGCCGTGCAAGTTGATGAAAGCTTCTAATACTTTTCCCCATTACGGTAGACGCAGAGATCCGCGGTAGTGACTGCGGCCTCTTTCAACCAGCGTCAAAAGAGGACTTGCTCGAAAAGAAAATCAGGTTCAGCTCATAAAGACTGTTTTCAAAACGTCTTGATGAAATGAACATCCATCCAACACAAGTCGCGATATGAAGAGAGATTTTTTAATTCATCGCAGAGCAAAATTAACGAGCTTTCTGACCTTTTTTTAAAGAGAACACTAGTGTTTTCTGGCTTTTTTATTTAAGAGAGCTCTAGTATTTTAGCAGCTGAATTCATAACGCAGTTCACTGCACCATTGTGAGTGAAGCGCAGCTCTGCTGTGCAAAATAATTCGTGCCACCTGAGTATTGATTATGTACAGGGATTATTAACTGATTTCTATAAAAAAGAATGTTGTACGAAAATTCGCCATGAATTTTACTAGAAAAGGATTGATGCTGCAAACGAATGCATGACTCATTTCACTGGTTGAGTTTAGATGTCTTCAAGAAATTTATTCGGCATGAACTATTTAAGAAATTGTCATGTTGTGCTTATTTTTTATTTGTGTGCTTCGAGTATTCGAATCATATTCTTAGCACTCAACCTATGTTCAAAGAAGAAAAGTTCTCACAAAAACTGGCAGGCATCAATGATTGTTCCGTAATGCTTTCTAAATCTACAAATAACATTCATTAATAACTTATCTTTGCATGTACTACACTGTCGGGTCGGACATTTAAGTACGCATTAAATAAACGGGTGGACGCTGATATTGATTATATTCAAGTATATTTGATATTCAAGTATCAAAGAAGTGGGTGGCAAAAACGACGCTCTTGAGATAAGTGGCATTCTGAATGGAGTTGTATTGCAGTATCACACAATCAGTTTTTATTGTGTCATCATTTTATGCTGTTCATAAGCAGATCAGTGTTCAATTTTTCGTCTCTTTTTACACTTATTCTGTAGCAAGCCGTTACAGACTACAATTAAGCATTCGAATACTAATGATTCGTAAGCCTAAAATGCCCAGTATTCAAATACCCCCTTTCCGAAAACCCACTTGCCGCACTCACTATTTTGAAATCTACATTCTGATATTATGGCTGACGAGCACAAATATTCCATGTAAAATTTAATGTGGAAAACTAGTGAAAAAATTACAAACATTTTACAAGTGTATCAGTAAAACATTTGTATGGGAAGTTCCTACCGTAGCTAAATTACTTTTGAACATGAAACTGTACGTCTCTTACGTAATGCTGTTGTGAGGACAAGCTATTCCTCTTTTGTGGTTATCACGCTCAGTTCTACCCTGGGTCAGATGCCTTGAGTTTCGTACTTGACTTTATAACATTTTCAGCTCATATTTTTTATCGTCCGTGTAAAGGAGCAGCTGTTGATTTGAAGACAAGGATTTTAAGTGGTATAATATGCCTCTCTGCCTTGGTTGTAAGGTTAGGAGGTCCCTTTTAGAATTGTTATTTATACAGCGCTTCACCAAAAAGCTTTTAAAATTCTTTAAATTTCTACATTGATGGGAGCTGATAAGATTTGAAAAGACTTTTAAATCATATTTGATCGACGTTACTGCCTGCAAAAATGCTGTCTACGCTCCTCTGGATGTCAAGACAATTTATCGGGTTTGATGCATTCATAAGTGAATTTAGAAATTTCATGTTTATAAGCAGGTACCTCTCGATGCGTTTATATTTTTATTTTTATATGGAGCCTCAACGTTCTTTCAGCATCTTAAATATGACCCGAAGACTGTCCTTTTTGTGTCATTATCTGCAACCAGTTTAATAAATTCTAGATCGTAAGTCAAAACAAATCAATTATAAAAAGTTGAGATTTCAAGTTAGGATTTTGTTCACAAGGACTAAAGTGTTTTGATGGCAATATTGTCGAGCCAGCAGCTGGAGAAAGAAGTTTTCCTTTTTTTAGCATTTTCTTGGAAGCGAACTTCATTCGACTAAAGCAGACAATCTCGATACCTCCAATGTGCGTTACGAATACTAACTAAAGAGGTGATGAGATTTTTATCCAGATTCTGCGGAAAATTGGATACAAAGAGAATAACCTCAAATTACTTGATGGCTTGTTATTTGTAATTTATTTCAAGTACTGACATTACATGACCTGATGTGCATTAAAATTTGGAAGGGCTTTAGGGAGGATGAGAAAAAATATGTTGCTATTTAAACAAGAGCTTTCTGATGCAAAATGAATCTACAAACTGCTAAAGAATAACTGATTTTTTTTGTTAGGGTAAAGGTTCAAGAACATGTAACTTCCATTAACAATTATTTTACTGAATGTAAAACTTTGTTCAAAGCAAAGTTGCGTAAAAAGTAATTTTTAATTATTTTATTCATATATGGAGTGAAGTTGATCGACTGTGTCCGTAAACTTCATTTGGACAAAGCTTAATAGGTATGTAATTTAGGATGACAATTTTCCTCCTTCATTTGCGTAACAGTAGAGTAGAATAAAACATCTACTCTACTACATAAGAAGAAAACTTAGGTCACTTGAAGTTATATCAAAGACATACGAAACGCGAAAGAAATTAGCCTATCCCTGTTACAGTTCACTCATCGGTGACCAAGTCACTCTCTTTCGAACAGCATGCCATTTTGTATGATATTTTTGTGAATAAAATTCTACACTTTCCGAGCTCTCCAGCAACACAGATCAGGAAGCTGAACCATGACTCTGAACTCAATCTCGGACGCGCATCACACCTCGTCCTGAGAGGTACCAAACATGCGACTAATTGCATAAGTTTTAATTGCTTGTAAGTGAACTCTGTTTTTATCGTCCCGGTTTTCACTGAGATTTTTCAATCAGATTTCATGGAGCAGAGAAACATGGAGCGTGTAGTCCAATGACACTTTTGTAGACACCTTTAATTCACTAACTTTCAATGGATTTACATTCCTTGAAGCGAAACTGATGCTTCTTTTCGATCGAATAAACTAACAACAAGGAAACTCCGTTGTTGTGAGCGAGCTTTGTTGATGTATCGAAATAATCAAAGCAGTGCACATAAAAACTTCGTTCTTGTTCTATTCGGCAAAGGCTAGAGGACTGCTGCCACTAGATGACACATTCTTCACTAAAATGGAACAAATGCGCCAGAAATATACTTAGAATTCTTACTGACAGAGACAATTTTTAAATGAGTAAGACAAGTTTAAAGCTAAAAAATTCCAAATATTGTATAGGCCCTGCCCATCTTTTATTTGATGAAGGCAATTTACGTATGTATAATATGAGAGCACATCTATTTTATATAAACATGATTATCAAGCGAAAAAGCGTTTGGATTTAATAAAATTAGAGATCGGAACCAATTCTTCTGAAGTGTTGTTGCATTTAGGTCGATTCAAAAAGGCAGAACATAAAAATTTTAATGCACAGAAATTTGCACTACTGTTATGTTTTACGTCATTTTAGGCGATCATTATGTGCTCAGATTGAAGTTCTATACTCAAATGCACACTTTGAAGAACACGTATACATTAAAACATAAGCTGCCTTGTTTCTAAAAGTTGATAGACATGATGAATTCCTCTAGAACATTTCTTGCATTGCATTTTTAGTATTGATGCGATTAGGATTGCCTCATGCAATCATAATCATAAATACGGAGTACGAACCTCCCGCAATCTTTTCAGCCAACTAGAGTAAACATTCTGGCCTGCAGTATAGCACCGGTTAATAATTGAAAAACTGCATTGCCAGTTATCGAAAGAGAGTTTTATTGTTTTTGTCATTATTTACGCTGAAATAAACACGTAATATTTCATTGAGGGCAACACCCTTTCAAAATGAATTGCGTGGGTTGAGTTTTACATTTGCAGTGATACTTCTTTCATGTTTGTTACTTAATTCAAGCTTGTAATAACAGAGACTCAATTTCTACGTAATTTACTTCATTGTACATATGTGAGAAAAGAAACTTCTTTGAAATGGATATAGTCTATAACAAAGTATCTTTAGTTGAAGTCAACTGTAACACATTATTCAATACTTGACAAACCAGCTCATGGTTTGTTAGGTTCAGATTCAATTTAAAGGGGTTCACATTTTTAAATTTGGTATTCCTACTTAGTGGAAATCAATTAAAAATATTTTACTATATTATTCGAGTGTTCAAACACTTCTGCCTGCTTATATCTCATTTGTTCATTAAAAACAGATGAAAACCTGAACTTCATAATTTTATAACAACAAACTCAAAATATTTTCAGACAAGGAGTAACTGAGCATTTTTATTCAACTAGACAAGTTCTGAGAGCGCAGAAAGAGAGAGATGGCAGAGGATTATTATTGCACTTTGCCCTTCCAAATTATTGTTCAGGTGTTTAAATAGACAACACGCTGCAGATTTCTGACTTGACCTAATGAAATACTGTACAGTGCTTTCTACTCCTAAAATTTAATAAATTATGACTGTGTCATCTACCACCATCGTGAACTAAAGTTCAACGAACAAATGATGACCCAAAGTTGTCCTGTTATTGACTTTGAAATGAAAATTCATGGGTTACTTGTATTCAAGGAACTACTTTTAAAAATCCTTAGTGTTCCTGAAATTTTTAAATCTACCATCATGGATACAGCGTCAATGCTGGTGTCACTTTAAAGTGGGAGTAATTTTTCAGTTTCAGCGTTCTGATCTTTCAGCTCACAAGAGCTCGCTTTCCTCGTTTGCAAAGGCAGTCGACAATCACGGCATTACTGTTAAAATGTTCTACGCAGGCTACATTACTTTTATCGTACTTTCTGCCTCTGAAAACATACGATTCGCACACCATGAATGTCTCAGAGGTACCATTTTTTACTCCTACTGGTTAGAAGATGCACAGTAGAAATTCAAGTGTGTACATTTTAAGTATATAAAGGCGTTGTTTACGTAAAATTTGCAATCATTTACTTTAAAATTTCATTGGTAAACTCAAATTGGCATAATCCTTTTCAAATTATGAATTCATGCACCTAATTATATTAACCAGCATTTACCAAAAAAACAGATAGTTAGAATAGAATAGAATAGAATGAGGCTATAGGAACGAACCTTCGGGCCCATTCTTGGGTCGGATAATTACTTCGATAATTATTCGGTTGTTTACCCAAGTCCCATGCCGTATTTCTAGCCGCGTCAACCAGTTCGGCAGCGGGATTCGAACCCGGGTGTTTCCGCTCGCAAGCAGATTCGCTCACCAGTCGACCAAGCTGGTGATAGTCGACCAAGCTGGTGATTCCCATGGAAATTCCACGGTTCGGTTTTCACTAATTTAAAATTTTTTTAAAGACAAATGTATTAAAGGTTTACGATGAATTATTGTGTTTTAGATGAATCTTTTTCATAAATCTAATTCTAAGAATGACCGTAGTGTGTTTATATATTTATAAATTTATTTATCTATTTATGTGTTTCCTGTCACGTTCTTAAGAATAGATAGGAAGAAATTAGCACTGGCGGTCTTGATTTCAGTTCACGTAAATTAATACACTTATTTTCGCTGGACAAGTGCACTATAATAAGTCACTTTCAAAAAAATTAGAGAGATCCAGAGCCTTATATACTCGAGTCCGTATCGTGGATACCGAGTTCGGCGGGGTATTGCATATTACAATATACATACACAAGCTTGCAGTTGCTTTCAGTAATGCTGAATATCTGTATCTAGGATATGACACGAATGACTATAACTACTTCTATTGCGGCTCAAAAATATTGTATTCTAAGTGTTTATAATACATTAGATTTGCCATCATTTTTGATAGCACGGGTACACTAGTATATACAGAACTTCCATTCTGTATCTTACCTACCGATAAAACTGCCGTGTAGGAGAAAAAGGCAAGTAACGGAAAAATGGCGTATTTTATAGTAATCTGGCGTCCTTGGTATCCACAGTACCATGCTTAAAATTTCACTATATAATAATACACAGTTCGTTGCTTGATTGCTTGCATGCATGCATGCATGATTGCTTGCTTGGTCCGTCTTTCTGTCACGCTCATAAGGATTAGGTGGGAGAAAATTCGTTAGAGTATACATGTATTGTAAGCATTGTATTGTGAATATCAAAGGAATATCCTTCAATGTGGAAACTCCTCCGCAAAGACCGTGTTTACTGGCAAATGAAACGAATAAATTCAGTATTAAACACGTGAATTATGACGTGTGGGTCTACTAGTCTATGAAATAAAATATATTTCTGCCCGTGGTACCGTCAGAAATTGAATATTTTTCATGAATGGATACAGAAACTGCATTCTGTATCTTATCTACCAATAACATGGCCGTGTAGAAGAAGAAGAATAACATGGAAAAATGATGTATTTTATAGAAATCCAGCGTCTTTGGTATCCACAATACAATGCTTATAATACATCTACACTCGTTCTGATCTCAGTTGAATAATTTTTCTTCAGTAGTCGATAGGGAAAAATAGGAGAGAGAGAGAGAGAGATGTAGATAGAGATGGAGGTACACTGTCTATTATATATGTATAAGTAGACTAGTGTACCCAGCCGTCAAAAATGACGGCATGGATTGTGTGATAATACTTCAATGGTGATTGTCAATAAACAACAATTGGAAGAATTTCAATTCTTATCCTTTCGTGCAAGTCTTCTCGCGACATGTTATCTGTCCTTTCCACAAACCTTTCTCTTTCAATTCTTCTTCTTGCGACATGGTGATTGTCCTTACCGCAAATTTTTACCATTCTAATCTTCTTCTTTCTTCAATTTCTTTCTATGACATCGCAGTGCATTCTTCAGCTTTTTTTTGCATTATCCATCTTTCTTCTCTCTTCACTGCTTTCTTTCGACAAAGTTTGCTTCTTTAGACGCTTTTTTTTCGCGATCACGGTCTATCCTTGCTTCGCTTCTTTGTATGTTTTTTGAGCGATGGTTCTCATCTTGAGCTTTACATCCATGGCTCGAACATTGGCTGCATCACTGGTACTTTGCTGAGATCTCTGCCTTCTTTTCCTCCCGCGTGTTAGTCTGCGTTTCCTTCCTTCTGGGATTTCTTCCATTGTTTTAATGAATTTTTCAGATTCAATTTGTATCCAAAAACATACTTGTACATGATACGGTATATCTCCGTTCTACGGTATTAAGGCCGTTCAAAAGCATCTTGTAGTTGAGAAAAGTTATATTCTGTTTATTATTTTGGTCTATCATAAGTAGTTGACGTCTCGATAAGGAAAGCCTTCTTCCAGCAAATTGCTAAAGCAGAATGGCAAGCGCAGCTCCTGGCACTTCCTGACAAAAAATATACGAAATAGCTTATACACGACAGGACCGAAAACTCAATCAAAGATACAGCAATTCATGTACCCCACTCAAAAGAGTGATATTATCAAATCAAATAGTACTGAGCTCTTTTTCAAAGCGAAGCCGTTTTTTTAGACACTCACGGTGTGTCCGTTGGATAAGGCAGTCGATGTAAAGGTGCTGGTTCAGTTGCATAGTTTGAAATAGAAACATGCAGTCATTAAGTAGATGAAGGCTACCTATGCTACCTTTTCTTGATAGACAGATGGACCAAGCAAGGAAGCAACCAACAAACTGTATATTATTATATAGTGGGATGCTTATGAGTATTTTTTGATAATGACTCCGCGCTAATTTTATAAATCTTTAATTCATGTAATTCAACATGTGAGATTCTTATAGTAGAACTTGATAAATGGAAGGCCTCAAACTCGCTTAACATCACAGATATTTCATATTATTTAGTTCGAACACCAGATACTAAACAATAAAACACTGTATTATACAGCTGTTGTGCTTTAGTGGTCCAGAGAGCAATGATTTTGAGCCGTGGTAAATTTTCAGGGGCTTAGTGAGCAAATGCTAGTCTATGTACAATGCAGAAAAAGATAATACCTGAAAAACAACAGATAGAATGCATAGGAAGCTGCCCTCAGACCAAACATGGTTAGATAATATTTATTCAAATCTGGAGTACGAGAGAGCTGAGAAATCATTTTTGTTTCCAAATATTTCACTGATTACTTAAATTTTCCTGTTCTAATGAAAAATACCGGCGTAAATTGAGTATTATCGTATGGATGAGAAAACTTTGATAGATGAGTACTTGAAGATTATATTGTATATTAATGTTAATTGATATTTGGAATAGAATTAATGGGGTCATCACTTTGTATTGGCTTTTGGTCATTCCAATTTTCTTTCCCTATTTCTCGCAATGTTATCTTACCAAAACATAATTTCGGATACACTTATTGTTTAATATGCAGTCAAACTAAAAATATCGATATGTTCATTTTTAAATCAAACTAATTTCTTCACCTAAATCAATACTTATAAAGACTTCATACCGTTCCAATTTGAGAAGATGAAATCAAAACCCTGTGTCACGAAACCTCTTTCTTAAGCGCTGCTCCAATACGAAATTTGTCCTTCAGATTTTGTTGTCCAGCCGCTCAGTGGGTAAATGCTAGTAACTTTTTGAGACGGGCTTCATTATCAGATTCGGTATCATCGGTAAGTGCATCACGAGCTGGAGAAGAAGAGGCCCAAGGGACGTAAACCAATAGCCAGTTTGGAAATAGCCATCGGTTTTCTATAGGGTCGCCAGCACAGAGATCATGTTCTTTGCGTTGTAGTGTAGCGCTTGTAGTTCTTTGCCTCGGCGGCTGAAGAAAACTCGCATTTTGAGTTCACCTTCAACTTAGACTTCAAAAATTATTGACTAGTCTTGACACCTCGTGGATAACACACTTTTTGTTATTTGTTTATCGACAAAGGGTCAAGTTTTCTAATTTGAGGTTAACAGATAGCCCCTGTATAAAGTCAATAATGATTGATTCGGGTTGTTGTTATTTCTATTGGCTATGTAGAGATACAGAAGCTATGCTAAACTATTGGCTATGTAGAGGCTATTGAATTTTATGAGAAAGGCTATTGAACTCATTTTTTTTCAGCCAACCCTAATCTTCTTCCGGATATGTTCTATTTTGGACCGAAGCCATTTATCCTAAATCCTACAGAAGTGCTCCGCAGTATTATTCTTAACAGTTTCGCTTCATTTAATTTCGTGACATTTCGTAGAAACACGACAGCGATGCGTACAAATCTTAGAGTTCATGTTTTGAAATTCTATAGCAA
The DNA here is from genome assembly GCA_006783055.1 of Trinorchestia longiramus. NCBI lineage: Eukaryota > Metazoa > Arthropoda > Malacostraca > Amphipoda > Talitridae > Trinorchestia > Trinorchestia longiramus. The sequence continues at coordinate 66,638 of VCRD01002146.1, forward strand.
GGTAGTCTCAGAGAGCAGCCACGCGACGGTCCTTCGTATTTTCTTTGCCCAAGAATGCCAAGATGTCATGAACGTCGTAAAGAATCTCTGCAGGAAGCTTTTGTTTATCGGTCGTGCGCAAAACTTTAGCTTTGAGACGACACTTTCTATAAGTCACCTGAGCAGAGGAGCTGTAGCAGCTATTTTTGGTCAGTGAGGATGAAAGGGAAGAAAAATGATAAAAAAGAACGTGTTTTATTAACAAAACTGATTTATTCCACGACCCAAAGGATAGTCTTTTCACACTATCTTCCAGGAGAGTAAAAGAATACTTAAGTAAAAAATGATGTGTCGAACATACCTCTTTTTAAAGGTATAACATACATATTCAACATTAGCTGTAAAATACAGGAATATTTTTGGCTACTTCATCAATGATTGTCTGTTCATAAACAGTATATGTATAAAAATGTATCAATTATATATATATATATATATATATATATATATATATATATATATATATATATATATATATATATATATGATGAAATTTATATATATATACGCGTATATATATGTATGTTTATATCCATGAATAAAAATAATTAGCTTATTGTATCAATAGAGAATCATGGTATAAAAATAGATATGGCTTAAGATTGATGCATCGAAGATAGAATGAAATTGGATTTTATTATGATTTCTATTCTAAGTGTAACGGACAATACGTGTTCTAGCTTGCTATATAATTTTTTCTATGTATTTTCTAGGAGTAAAAAAGCAAAAAAGACATGAAAAAACATTTTTTAGACCATGCGAGGCATTTGGCAAATGACTATCAACTGTTAAGCTAACATCTTGAATTAAATAAGTTGATTGATTCAGTAACACTTTTACTTTTTACTGCACGGTGCTTCATACATGATACAGTTTCCTAAATTGACGACCATCTCTTTGTCATAGTTCCTTAAAAATAATTTTTGGTTAGTATTTGAAAATGAGTTGCGTAGTAAAGGATTAAAATTAAAATCTTAGCTCAATAAGCAAACACCTGTCAGAATACGGCCAAATGAACGTTGCGCTACGGCAGGTAGCCAAACGTAACTCGAAATGCCTAGAAGATCTTATGTTTGCGAGAAAGAATTAGAAGAAACCTGCTGTGAAAAGAAAAATGGACGTGAATCAAAAGATAGTGAATGTAAACGTGTTAGAATTTCACAATGGCGGGTTATCTAAATAAAAGAGAAGAGAAGCCTTGTTAAAATGAAAGAAGGAGGTGAATAACGTTGTTCACTTAAAGAACATGTTAATTTTAGACCAGCACGAGAATGAAATCTCTGGCAGGAAAACTTCAGTTCTCTAGTCTTATATAAAAACACACATATGACATGTTTCTTCTATTACATAGAGATGCATGTACTAGTACAAGACGCTCACATCCAAAGTAAGATATGATAGAAGATATTAACAAATTGACCTATTTTGGAAAAGGAGCCTCAGACCCATGCCACAGTAGAAAAAGGGAAGTTTGTAATTCATTTATAAAAATTGAAAGCTCTTTTTGGATACAGCATATACATATTTGCATTGAAAGCACACTACACTTCACAATTTATGATTTAAAATAGAACTTAGGAGCTCAAACTAGAGGTGTCAGTACCTCCGTTCCAACCGAAATTGAGAGGCTGATGGCTTCAGAATTGCTTAACCAAAGAAAGAAACAGAAACGTTTGTGTTACTACTTTAAATTCAAAGATGGAATAGCACTAGTGTGGCAAATAGAAGAAATCATTTTATTGATGAAATAACACTAGTGTTGCAAATAAAGGGAACCCTATTCCAGTGCAATTATTAATATTCAAATGACATTACGCTTCCAATGCTCAAATTTTCGAAAACAAAACACATGGTACACAAAGCAGGAATTTTTTCCACACGTTCTAGAAGTTTGCTATACGATCACTAAGAAGCACTCGGGACGTCAAGTTCACTGTATAATGAGTTGGAGCAGAGTTCAAATTCTGCCGGGACAGAGGACTGGCTCATCACTGTAGCAACTTCAAGATATGTACATGACGTCACTTTAGCTCTTTAGTTCACGTAATTAATCTACTGAACATATTGTACCACTCACCTACGCTTGTTTACACCTACCTCGGCAACTAAACTATTCATGTTTTTTGATTCGTTAGGCTTGGATACGCATATATAATGAGACTAGGTATAGTACAGGCATGTTTGGCGAATAATTCAGTAATTATATAAAGATATTTAGCTTGTATCATTTATGCCACACATGCATTTAAGAATTAATAGCCGAGGTACTGAAGTACTGAAATTAAGTACATCATACGCTCTCTTGTTCCAACACTCGTCTCTTCTATGCCGCAGGATGTCTGATTCCTATAAACCGAAACAGTTTTGCGCAGATTGATTTGCAAAATTCCGTGAACGTTGGTTTTTACCACACGCCTCTAGACAGGAAGTGTTTCTCAATGACATCCTTACCATCAATGAGATGCAGTATGTTGACTTCGTTACCGTCATATATAGTTATATAGTTTAGAATGCGTAGGATTCAATTCTTCTTGTGCGCTAAATGAGATACATTCTAGAGCCATATGGTAGAACAAACTAAGCCTGGCTATGCTGCACATTGACAACCTTGCCTCGAGAATAAAAAAGATATGAACACCTCTCCTTTAGAAGCAATAAACTCATATCCAAACACGTACGGTTTTTGTATGGGAGGGAATTGCATAGCATATCATTTATTCATTATTTTTTGTTTGTTCAATTCAGGTTCGATTTTCGATGAAGATTACCAAGAAATCGACGGGGCTTTTCGTTACGCCATGGAGCAGTACAATGACCAGAACCTGACGGAGCTACAGGTCTTAGTGGATATAATCAGCACCAGAGACGCTTTCAAGATCTCCAGGCTCAGTGAGTACACCATTAACTTATGTTACATTGTGTTCTTCAGCACTAACCTTATTTCTACGAAGTATTCATTCCCTGCAGAATAAAGGGCACTGCCCATTCATCGTGTTTCACTTTTAATTTGTTTTCTAGGTTACAGTATAATAACATAAGTACCGTGACACAGGTGGGTCATTAGTATTAGATACCTGTGTATTTTTACCACTTAGGGAATTAAATAATTTGGCTTAAATTTCGTGTTTAATTTAATTAGTTAGTTGAAAATACAGAAATTTTCTTTCATTTCGTGCTATTATTTTGGTTCTTTAGGGCTACCTCGTCCATTGCCTTCACTCACATATAAGATGAAAACTTACTTTTAAGTGAGGCTTGATAAATACCAAAACTCTAAGAGTCTTCGAATGATTTCAAAAACTCTCGGTTTTTGTATACGGCACTACTTGCAAAGCTAATCCAAAATACTAATAAACTGACAATTTCCTCTTCATTTCCCGATGATTCGAGCGTCCCTTCCGTACAAATCGATTTTGTAGTTTTTGTTAGAGGGCTCACTAGCACCGGAAGGGCAAACAACATGCCTTTTTTCACGAGGCGTCTTAATGGGACACAGCTTTGAGGCACCTCTTAGGCAATTAACCAAGTTAATTAGCTAACAGAGAGGCTCACTCTCCTGCTACCTCATTGTCCACGTCGATGAAATTCTGGTTTGAAAATTGGAGCGCGCTTCCTTTCCTGCACAAATGGTGTCGTTGTGCGTGTTAGAGACGATGACCTAATTTATTTCAGTATTTGAAACACGGCTGCCGAGTTTGTTTTGTTGTTAAGACTGAAATGTGCAAGTGATGTTGTGTAATTTCTCTTGTAGAGCAGAAATTTGGTTCAGGATTGCAATAAAAAATCCTGTACTGTCAGCTAGTTTGGAATAATTTCTTTTGAGTGATTGTTTGCATTTTTAGTTTCCTTCTTGATTGAAAGCATAACCTGGGTTGAAATTGGTTAAAATGCATGAATCTACCACCATACTTTCAGGCTTTTTGTCTGCAGATTAGAATTGATGACTGGAAAATTGATTTTAGATCAAAGATTTACTAATTAATCTAAGCAATAAAAGATTTTAACGCACGATATGTGCACTATTTATGCATAGTAGTAGATCATTTATTTTGATCATGTGTGATTAAATAGCTTAAGGATGAGAAAAACAATTGAAAATAGAATGTTGTAGGTATGAAAAGGTGTTAACACTTCTTAAATAATTACTGAATTGCTAGCAAAGCAAATTCAGGGAGCACTAAAAACTCCAGTTTTAAAATCCGAACAAAACCAGATTTCGGGTGCGTAACTATCTAACATTATATTCTCTATTTAATACGAAGACGAGAACAGCGCATCCTGCATCCATGAATCATGAAGGGATCAACCCGCATATGGTCGCTAGCTCGGCTTCCTCAGGTACAGGGGTCTCCTAACTGGGGTACATAAACCCACTGGAGGTACAAGTGTATTACAAGGAGGTCGTGAGACATTTCTTACAATCGAAACGGTAACCCAAAACTGGTGGGAGAAAGAACAGCCACAAGCGTAGTCCGTGATCCATCTCCACCTCCATCTGGATGTATTCAGCCATGTGTTGGAAGGACATAACGTCTGCAACCTTTGGTTCTTGGGAGGAATTTCGAAAAAAAATACATTTGTTCGTCTGTTGTTATGAACAAATACAGTACAAACTTGATAATTTACGAAGCACTTTTGTGCGTATTACAGAATTACTCGGGCTCAGATCGTGCTTTGAAAAGTTAGGGGTCCGTGGAGACCTCTGACATCCTCATAAGGTTCGTGGGGATGAAGTTAGGAAATCCTGGACTCTAACACATTCACTTGCCTTGTATTTTTAAGATTTTTGTTCTTAAATTTTGCGTTAGAAGTAATTTTTACGTTAAGGCCTTATTTTTGAAAGTAACTTGTGCGTTTATCCCTTTCATAAAGTACGTTCATGGATATTTATTCTATTATGTTTCAAATGAGTACACTAAAACCAAGGAAGATGAACGCGCAGAATGATGGCTTTGGCATGGACTGTGTTATGTAAGACGTTGAGAGCCTCCATGCACAGTGTTGAACCCAATATTTCAGCTCTCCGCTTAAAAGTCGGTTTCTTTGCACTTTCAGGTACAAGATTTATTCTAATCCAGTTTAGTGTTTTATATAAGCAAATATTTTCTTTCACTCCCGCAGTTTTTTGCATGATATATTGCTGGTGATAGATTTGGTACCCAGATTCCATCTTCTTTTATTTTAGAATGAATCACACACTTTGCGTGTATCTGTTACCATTAGACGAGGTGTCATTACGATTAGACAAGAAATAAAGATTGTACAGGTCGATAATTATTGGATAAAGGAATTTTTAAATACTCTTTCAGCTGTACAATTACAGTTACAGTAGTACAAGTACTCAACGGAATTTTTGAAATCCAGCCATAATATTACTTATCTGTATTTGACCTAACATCGACAGTGACATTTCCATCTCCATCCAAGCAGTTCACCGACACAATTTTTGTCTCCACCCAAATAGTTGGCAGACATAATTTTTGTTTCTACAATTTACTTGAAGAATCAGAATTGTCTAGCTTTACTGGCTCAATGGAAATTTCACATGTTAACATCCCGTTTTATTTATACAATTTAATTAAGTTCTAACTGAATTTTTTAATTATACAGGGAAAGTTTTGTGAAATGCATTAACCCCCAAAAAAGCAATGAAACATTCATTGTAATAAAATATCCTTTGTAACCCAAGGTATAATCAGAAGGCACTTTACGTATGTACTCATTATCATTTCATCTTCGTAATCACGCTGCACATGCGTTGTATTTGTCAGTAACAAACAACACAAAAGATGTCGACATACTCAAGCAAACATAATTTTCTTAACTCAGTAAAACACGCTCGCTGAGTTCTTTTAGTTCTAGAAATAATCAGAGGGCACTTGGCCCATGGGAGATGATTTACTTTTCACCGTACGATGAAAAGTTTGAGCAAAGAAACTTTTAATTTAGTGTTGACGCAAGGTCCATGTACTGCGTATTGAAATAGCTGATAAGGTTAAAGGCCGCACAATCGAATAAATGCATAATTAATGCATAGTCAACTTCGGGTTCGGTAACAATATTAACTTAATTTGAAATGATTGTCATCACGTCATGCAGCCGTCATTATGCTGCGGTTGTCATACGGCCGTCATTATGAACTACAGGATATGGTAACATGATTTCTTTTTTCAAAGCGATTTGAGTTGAAAAAAAGAAGTTATGTTGCGGGACCGTGTAGTTGTACTTTCGTCAAAATGCAGTGGTTGAGATGCGGCTGTCATTACGCACCAGTTTTGCATCAGTTACTATGCAGCTGTCATCATGTAGCCATCACCATCAGCCATTGTCATGTAGCCATCACCATGCAGCCATTGTCATGTAGCCATCACCATCAGCCATTGTCATGTAGCCATCACCATGCAGCCGTTGTCATGTAGCTGTCATTATGCAGCCATCATCATGTAGCCATCACTATGCAATCGTCGCCATGTCGCCGTCATTGTGTAACAGTCTTCATGAAGCTGTCACTATGCAGCAGTCGTCTATAGCTGTCACTTTACAGCCGTCGACATAAAGTTCTCCAGATGCAGTTGTGACGCAGGCGTCAAGACGACAAAAATTTTGCTTACAAAAATACAATATTAAATTAGAGATATCATTTTTTTGAAAACTATGAGAGCATCAAGGAAAAGTGTGTAGCGAGTAAATCTCATTTATCAAGAGGCGAATACTGCCAATGTATTTTCATTTAGCTATACACAGATCTGTAGCTGTGGACCGAGAACTCTTTCTTTCAACAAAGCCTACGCCACAACGTGAGGGACATCTTTGCTTTTGTACGTGGTGGCTGGTATTGATTTCTGTGCTTGATTTGGGCTAACGAGTTTTCCCTGAACGAGCATTCGTGGGAAATGAAAGTTCATCATAAGGTGTACGATTTCGCATTACATTTTGAACGCGTGGCAGAAAATGTAATCTGTGACACGACCGCGCTTTGTGGCAAAAAACAGGCCAAATCCCATTAGATTGATCCTGTATGGCTAATGAAGCAGGCTTAAACAATGCGCAGCTCTGTTAGATTCAATACACAACATCATCAATTTCTAGAATTACGATTGGGTACAAGTTTCAAATCCACTTTCGGTCGAGGTCAGACGACCTTCGTGGCTCCAGGTAAGCGTAAAGTGCCTGATGTTCATGTGCCATAACAATAAGGTGGAGCATAATGAGAACAAGGGATGTGCTAGACGTAGGCAATTTCTGTCTGATATTTGTTTATCATTGCCGTGGGGCTGGGACAAAGCTAATTCGCGCTCCAAATTATTTACGATTCATGGGACTGAAGCCAGGCAACTCTTGTGTCAACACGAGCTTGTCACGATGGCAACGTTTGTGCCGGTAATGCTGTTGTTTGCAGTATCGCCTCATTATTATTGACGGCAAATTAATGCTCGTACTCGCACTGTACAGTAAAAAATTTCAATGCTGTTGGCGCTCTCGTTCGTTTGGAAGAATTTGCGATCGATGGGAGCCTCGATGACGTAATGCAAATTGAGCTATAAATTCTGACGGCTAATAAGAAACAAACTCAATGAACGTAAACTTTTGCTTCAAAGTTTAGCGGAAGCTTTTCCGTTGATCGTTTCTGGTGCAGAGAATTTAAAGTCACGCTTGAACAGGTTATAGAGTCATAGTTCACTTTCCAGCTCTTTTTGAAATTTCAATTGACGACTGATGACGTTATGAAGAAGAGCTGTGTGCAGTCAAATTGCATGTACAAGGTGCGACAACCTAACTTCCTTTTTTCAAAGAAAAATGCTTTAAAAAAGGAAGTTATGTCACCGCATCCAGTACAAACTTGCTCGTGACCAATCATGTGAACACAACGGTGTCAGTCTGCATGATGAGAACCTTTTTTTGAAACAAACCCTAATTTCAGTAGGTCGCTGACTTTAATTGTTTTTCGAATGCCACAAAATGTAGTACATAATACAAAATTGTTTGTTGTAGAATTGTTCTTTCATTCCAATGGTATAACTGCAGGTGTTGTTTATATATTATTATCTCGAAAATATCTAACACTTTAGGATTTTCATAAGGAATTTTCACATCCGATTTTCAAATCATGTATGTTATATCAAATTAATTAGGAAATTCTGCTCTTTTCTCTTTTTCTGAGGCATTTTGGTGGAATTTAACTTGGAATCCCATGTTAGTGAAGTTCATGCATTTCACAGACTAATTATTCACATGTCGATTCAGATACGACAAAAATACCCAATTCACCATATTTTGTTAATAGCTGGAAACAAATTTATGTCATGCATAATTTACTTTTACCGCTTAAGATGACGGTGAGATCACCATCACTGTTATACTCTTCAAATTCTTCTCACAAGAACATAGCCAACAACGATATAAATTTCATATGAATCTTGCAATGTAAGCATAAAAAGTCAACCTTCACACTAAATGCAGGAGCTACACTTAGCTATGCAAAGATGGGCTTCTCCCTTTACTGTATTTTAGGGAACTTATGATCAGAAAAGTGGTTACCATGCTGTTGAAATATCACGGTCATCAGTTAATGCTCCGGACAAAAGTTTTGGGTTGTAAAATGTTGCTGAAGTTGATCAACGCGGCCTTCATTCACGTCATTGGTGTCTTCTGCTAAGTAGAATTTCCCTGAAAAATGTGTCTCATTTTCCCCAGAAACCAGTTGTGCTGACGGTAAAAAATTCTTCGTAGTAATGATAGAGAGATTCATGGTCTTGAAAGCCAGCCCCGAATAATTTCCTTCAAAAAACATTGTTAGAAATATAGCTTGAAAGTCAGCCTATGTCATATTGTCCAAGAAAGAGTCACTCCCAGCAACATAGATGACTGACTTGCCAAGGTCGTCTTTTGAGCGACGGCTAAAAATCTGCAATAGAAATTGTAGATTTTTGGATTGGAAGATAGCAAATTATTGGCCCGGAAGGCGATGACTGGAAGTGCTGGAGAGGTGATCGAAGAGAGGCGCATGAAAGGATCTAAGGTGGAACAGACCTAGTCTGAATAAATACGAATTTGAAAAACTTGGTTGTTTTTATCATGCTAATTTTACGACACCGCACTCGTCGTCGCCTTATGTTGAAGAAAAATGTACATTTGACAACAATTACCTACATTTTACAGTTGAGAAATAATAAGCTAGCGGTGTACTATTTTGAAGTCCCCTAAACGAATTAAGAAGTTATTTCTGAACTTTTAAATTTGGCAAATTAAAACAACTGACTATCCAGGAACTAAATACAGTTGTTTCACAAATGAAAGAGTATTGAATATCTAATATTACGTTTTAATATTTATTATAATATATAATATTGTAATATTGAGTATTGTATAAGTTAGAATGGGGGTCTATAATATAGAAGTTAGAGAGGCTCTAACCGTAGCGGAGGTATCGTGGTTGTATATAGAAATCCAGGAGCGTATAACAATATTTAATAAACATCTATGTAATGTTTAGTGTTTATGAGTCACATAAGGGGCACAATATTTGCTGTCACAAAGATAACGTGAATTTCATATTATATTTTTTTCAGTCTCATTACTGGTCGTCATTTAAGAATTTTTTTCCAGCAAAGTATGTGAATAATTACCATTCATATTTCCTTTAACGTAAAGAAAACCTGTAATATTTATTGCACTGATAAAGCTGACACCGAATTTGGAACGTTTCTTTAGGACTACCGAAAATGAAGTAAATAATTAAAAAAGTTGAAACAGTAAATTTTAGCCTGGGAATGAAATTGGAAATCCCATTTGCCCAAACGGAAAGTGAAGGTTTGCGTAAAACTTAGGCAGTTTTATTTCCTTAATAATATTTTTCGGAAGATGCTTTTGAACGATCCCTCCAATAAAGACGAGGACGAGCTTGTGCGCATCAAATCATGCTAGAATTTTTGATACTTGTGTCAGAGCGGCAGTTTCATTACAGGTCTTTCAAAGGACTAGTCAAATACCACTGTATTGACAAACAAATAGAGCTCTGTTTGCCTGTGTCCGTAACGCTATTTTATAGATCTTCTGATCCCTGCAAAGAAGCCGCCTCGAGCCTTCTCCACGTAATATAGTCCTTGCCTACGTACTAAATTTCTAAAGGATCACAAGATTTCGATACGCTCCGTTTCATGCGAGTCTTATCTAGCTTTGAGCATCACAGTGATGGAGTCTTGTGAGCTTCGCGTCGCTTGTTATCCAAAGAGAGCTTCTCTCGATGCTGTGCCTCTTGTAGACTTCAAAATGCGTGACGGAGCGGACGCGTGTGAAACCGCTAATGCCATTACTGAAGCTTGTTAGGCAAATGAGTTTTGCTCGCGCGTCCACCAACTAAAGGGATTCAGTAGGTTTGCCCAAAATATTCCTGTGTTTCAAATACTCCTTTCTTTCTGCTCAAAATTTACCTCTAATCCACCGTGGAGAGACATTTGAAGTAGTCGGCGTCTGAAACAAATTTATACAGAACGTTCGTTTCGTTTCTTTGATATTATTCATGTCGATGTGAACACACATTTTTGTAGTTGTGTTGTTAACGACTAAACCTTTAGATAATTTATTCGGTGCAAATAGAAGCTAGCTCTGCGATTAAGTTCATTGAATGTTATGATGATAAGCAAAGTCTTTTATTTCTACTGCATAATTGATATTAGTAAATTGTTCAAATAATTCAACAGTAGAATGAAAATTGCTTTTGTTTTGCTTTGATGAGTAGCTCTTCTTTGTTTTACTGCAAGTAATACGACATCCAAAACGCCAGCATCGTTCAAGTCAACTTCAAACGGTCTTTATCAAATTTCTTTACCTGACTGAGGTAAATTTTCATAAATTATTAGGATTACACTTATGTCAAAAATAAAAAAATAAAAATAATTATTAATTTCGCAGGTGAGTGCGACTGAGGACTTCAAAGTGCAGTCTGTTAATATAATGGACCGCAGAAAACAAACTTACCTTTCGGTTTTATGAACAAATGTGAAGTTATTCACAAGGGAAACAGGACCATGGAGTGCCAAAGAAAGC
>VCRD01002146.1:77788-101238 GCA_006783055.1 Trinorchestia longiramus
TCGTAAGATTATGATGGCAAAATGAACGAGGAAATCGCAAAGGAAAATAAGCTGATCAATTTTTAACGAAAGCAAATATGAGGTCCTTGCTCTTTGTATTGAAGTTGAAGTGTTTTGTTTAGAACATTTCAAAAAGCTTTCTTTTAAACCCAAAATTTGATACTTTCCAATTCACGTTGAACAATAAGTAATTTTGATAGCGCATTTATTTTGGTTCGGTGTAATTTATACTACAAAAATCTTATTATTTTTGAAAATGTAGTCATTTCAAGCCTAAAATCCTACAGCAACTAATCAGCAGAGAAAATTAGCGGTGTGAAAGCTGAAAGCCACTGCACTGCAGTACACATCACTGGCTTGTGCTGCACAAAGCCACTGCACTGCAGTACACATCACTGGCTTGTGCTGCACAAAGCCACTGCACTGCAGTACACATCACTGGCTTGTGCTGCACAAAGCCACTGCACTGCAGTACACATAGAATAGAATAGAATAGAATAGAATGAGGCTATAGGAACGAATCATCTGGCCAATTCTTGGGTCAGATAATTACTTTGATAATTATTCGATTGTTTACCCAAGTCCCATGCCGTATTTCTAGCCGCGTCAACCATGTCAGCAGCGGGATTCGAACCCGGGTCTTTCCGCTCGCAAGCAGATTCGCTCACCAGTCGACCAAGCTGGTGATGGCTTGTACAAAGCCACTGCACTGCAGTACACATCACTGGCTTGTGCTGTACAAAGCCACTGCACTGCAGTACACATCACTGGCTTGTGCTGCACAAAGCCACTGCACTGCAGTACACAGTACAAGGAGAGAAAAGGGAGTGCCCACCGCCGTGCTCTCATTTAGCTCTGCTTCCTGAGACTCTAAGTCACATTTCCATGCAAATTTGATGACATCATTTGATCACCTCAAATTGCAATCCCTAAATGAATTAATTTTTACTTAATTGCACTCATTTGTCTCATTTTTCCTTCACGTAACTTTTCTATTCATGATTCTATAGTACACAATTTTGTATGAAATGTAAGATCGCATCTGCTAACGTACATGATTAAAATTCTCTCAATTTATATTAATTATAATTTTTTTTACAACACAATCTGCCACTCACCGCTGACAAGCTTTGTGTTGCTGATGGTTCATGATGTCCAGGTAATTATTCAATGAAGAACACAAGCCTCAGTATTCATATGGCATATAATGATGAATGTTTCCCACGCACGCAAAAGTATGGAAAGAATCCCACCGCATTTCTGTCAATAAATAGTCATAAAAATCATGTTGTTCTAGATATATAAATCTTTTTAATATGCCAGAAAATCTCTCAGATATAATGACTGGCATCAAATTAATAGTGTTCACTGCGATATGAAATTCATGATCTGAAGCACCTTAGAATATATTGTGCATTCATATGTATGTACCGACACACACATTCATGTACGTATATAGTATCTATACTGACAATGTTTTTTAGAATTAATGGAAAATTTGTTGTTCATTCCGGTAGAAATTTATTGTCATATTTGTTCATTCCGGTGGAAATTTATTGTTTGAAACATATAACTAGATATATGTACGATAGAAGTTTTTCTGCACAGCGAGCCAGAGCGAGCTGTTGATAAAAATTGAGAATTAGACAAGCAAGAACATCAGCGAATATCAAAAGACTCTTAACATAACGAATACCATAGTGCTATCAAAAATGCTGTTTGTAATTATCCCCAGTTTTTCGAGGAGAAATAACTGCTTTATCAGCGGCTTTGTACAAAATTTATGCGCAAAAAAAAACTAATAGCGAACCTAGCAACGACATAGATCTCAATAACTATTTAAATCCTCCCCTTGTTAAGTTAGACTGTCATGATTCTAATAACATGTGCGAATGTTCAGTACGTGTATACATTTTTGTTTTGAACATAAAAGGTAAGGGTGTCAGAGACATTTCCTTGAGGTGTCAGAACTTTTCGGTGGTTAACGCTTTGAGCTCAACTTTTGAGCCAGAGGCTCTAGAAAGGACGCACGTGTCGGCGATATTTGACACTGGCGCTGTTGTTCTTCATTAGAGCGCATTTAATTAGCAAGTCTTCAAATGGTTGAGAGTTTGCTTGTTTCACGCGACACTGGTTGGCCCGATCCTTAGAAGATTAAACACTGGATTAATATTGGCCCTTTAATCTCAGTTTGGAGTCACAAGATTGAATTGAGCTCATATCGAGTTTTGAGCTGCTTTTCTCTCAGAACTTTGGTTTGGTTCTCAGTAGAAATATATTACAAGTGAATGTAAGTGTATGTATGTACGAGCATCATATGTATATCACATCTCGAACGCCGAGCTTATGTTTTTGTACTACAATGTGAATGAGTGATTAGTATGGATGTTACGCACTTGTATGACTTCATCTAAAAGTGAGAAAATATTAATTTTTTTAAGAGAGGGAATAATATTCCTTGCAATGAGCAGATGAATGTGAGATGTGAGTGTTTGATTTGCTCTGTTCTAAAATTCTAGTAAAAATATTTGATCCAGCACCCAATATTTTACATTTCTCTGACTTGGGATATTTTTAATATTAAACATGCACTTGAGCTTTAAATTTCATTGTATTTTTCGTGAGTGATTTGAAGACGATGATCTTTTTTTGGAGGTCACCGTCGAGACGAGAAGAGCCAGCTGTCAAGACACATACGAATTTGTGCATTAGTTTTTGGTTTGGAGATATCATATAAAATATAGCAATTCAGTATGATTGTAAACATGAAAAATTCGTTCACTTTGTATTATACAGTTAGAAAAGCTTAACATTCTCTTCCATCAAGAACAGCGAAGCCCGTTATAGCATTGTCATAGTGATAAGATTCTTCGTGTGATGTCATCTATCCAGTGTGGAATTTCATTCACGGAAACGTGGAACTCTTAGGGTATGATAGTGTTCCTTAGGGTTGTGTAATTAAGAAAAGACTGAACAAAATTTTGAAATATTCCTATTATGGCTTGGAGTAATAATATCGAGCATTCATCATACGCTATGTGAAATAAAGCACAAGTTCTATTAGTAACAGCACGTACGAGTGGACATCCAGTGAATTCACCTTGAAATCAGCTGTAAAATTTATAGATGTTCTGAACACAAACATTTTTCTATATGCATGTGGTTGCATCAGCTGACACACAGTTCTGTGACCATCTTTCGGTCCACTCTCAATCCTATGATCTCAGGAGTGAATTTCCGTGGAGTTTCAGCTCGAGACTGGATGTACTGGGTACCTCGACCCAACAACACCTCTGTCTCTACTGTCGAGTAAAAAGCGATTTTCTTTCATTTGTGCGATGAACCACTAAAATTTTACAAGTAAATGAAAATTTGGTAACAAACACGAATAAACTTAGAAAAGGAATTTGAATCATTCACTGTTAGTGATGGTCTTTCACGGCATGTGATTCAAAACTGTTTTCACTTGTTTCTCCTTTTAAAACATGTTCGCTGGGACACGTTCTAATAACTTTCATTAACATTCAGTTTGCAATTCATACTTTTTCCTTCTCTTTAGATTTCATCATTATGACGTTCTACTGTAGTGAAGGCTTCAATAATACTTTAGTTATTGCTTTGGACACGAGTCCATGGTTGTGAGAAATCTGAAACTGAAAAAAACACATCATTTTAAATGAGAATTGCTTCTTCGTTTGGGTGAAAAAAACATTATTGTGGGAATAATATTTTCGAAGAATTCGATGTTATGAAATATCTTGGGAGTGGCCTTTTCTTAAAAATAATGATGTTAATGCTATAGACTAAATATTAGGAGACACTGTGGAATCAGAGTCAGTCGCATCCGACTGACTCTGAATCAGGTTAAACAAAAATCAGTCAGACATCGTAAAATAAAGGGGAACTGGAGTTGATGTCTGACATCTGGGGTTGAGTGTAGACAAAGGTCAGTTACAAATCTGGGAACAAGAATCCAATGTTTGAAATGTGGGAATCAAAGTGTTGAAGATTGCAAAGTCTGACATCTTGGAATCTGTGGGTACTCGTATCGTACTAATCCACTTTAAAAAATAATTCTATCTGCTGCCACTTCCTACAGTTATGGAATTCTGTTTCGTCACCTATATAGAATATTGAACATGAGGATTTTGATTTCTATTAAAAATTTCTAAATCATACCTATTTGAAATAAAAACAGCTGTAGAAAATTAAAAAATTTTGATTTCGATGTGAAGTGGCTCGAAAGGCTTGATGAGATATGAATCACAGATTTGGCATTTGATGGGTACTAATACTTTGGGGAATTATTAATTGTTTTATTTTAATGAAACGGAAAAGTAAAATGATAATCTTGGCTGAGATATTAGTTATCAATCCTTGAATATTGTTAATATTTGAATAATTGCGTTAGCGTGAAGAAAATCCTTGAGAAATCAAGTATTGAGTCTTAATAATATTCAGCATCGCTGCCTGTTCAATTTATCTCTCAGTGTCAGTTAACACGTTGACTCCGAAGTGGTACGTATGTGTACCACGTAGGTTAGGTTCTGTAATTTTCCAGATCCTTCTAGTGACTATGCGTACAAAGTGAAGTTTTACACCAATCAGGCAATCGGAGTCAACGTGTTAATTTCAGTTCTGTTAAGCTAATTTTTTCAGTACAATGTTCTTTTTACTTCATATCACAGTACATTTTACGAAACTATTTCTAAAATGTTACATTACGAAAATAATATGTTCTGTGTCAGAACCATTATATTCCAAAATTCACTTTCAAAACGGACTAATACTTGGACCTGAATTTCAAGGTATTCATACTTTGTTTGCATTGATTTGATTAGAACGTATTTTACAAGGCTTAAATGTCTAAAGAATTTTATTTTTTATTAACATCACATCTAATAGAGCTACTAATAACACAGTAATTTAGCACTAAGTGACTCGGCATGCATGGTACAGAGGCCTTTAGATCAGTTATTTACTCGTAGGTAGAAAACATGCTATATGCGAGCAAAAGAGGATGTTGCTTGACAGAAATTGCAACCATTATCGCAGCAATCAAGTGGTCAGATCAATGTTGCCTAATAAGTCACCGAGATCAATAGAAGCTGATCGTAAAGGCGAGTGTGTACGATGCTCTCAATAGATATCAGCCACAGAGGCGACATGGAGGTATTGACGTCGAAGATGTAATGTTTCTGAAAAGAAAGATGCAGAATTTCTCGGCTCCAAGACTATCTTAGCTGCACCATCATATAGCAATACCTGTACATTGAATAGTTGTATACATAATATATTACAGATCTGAATTTGTTTGGTATTGTTGCTCGGTTTGAGGATCGTTCGTGAATTTTCATAATTGCATTTTTTATTCAATGTATTATAGTACACGTAAACACAACATTTCGAAAGATAAAGTCCAATCCAACATGACATGGTAAATTTATTAACTTTATTTATGTTTACTTTACAGTTTGCAAAAAACAGTAAGTTTTAACTTAGTTCATGCAACGAAAAAACTAGATTTCCACTACAAAATGAAGAGATTTTCACTTGAGTTCTTTGTCAGAAGTACACTAAAAGACACTTGAAAAACACCTCAAGGCACCTGAATGCCAATAGGCAAATGATTTCTTTTCGCATCAAATTAAAAAAAATATTCGAGAAAAAATCTTTGTTCGATAGACGCAGTACGAGTAAATGTTTGATATAATCGAGGAAAAATATGCTCGTGTAAAAAAAGAATATTACTAAGCTTTTCAGAACTGTAAAAATATATTTCTGTAAAATATCTATTTATTTAGGAAGAAATAGTTTTGCAGGCAGCAACATAAGGCATCAAGTCGAGGCCATTGATTGACTTCCCTCTAGGCAGGGCAAAAATGGCAGGGTATGTTGATTTTTACGATAAAAGTATTTCCTTTTTTTCCAGGTTTTAGCATATGTTGAGAACGATCAAAAGGTCAGAAGTTTCTTTTAATAGAAGAGGTTCTTCTAATGTTCATTTTTTCGTTTATAAGTACTATAAAAAACTGGAATGTAACTTGTTATTCGGTTATTTGAAATAAGTAATATTAGCAAAAGATGGTACCCCCTAGTTGCAATTGCTGAATATGGATGATAAAACTACTCTGTAGAACAATCATAAATGAAATTAGTTTTTTGTAAGGAAAGGAAAAACGTACCGAATTCATTACCTAATTTAAAAGTTAACTTCAATTGACGTTGAACATCCTGTTTCTTTCTCCTGATGAGACGCAGTGTGGCTCAAAATATATTTAAATTGATCCATCTTCAAAGGCAACGGTTAGGCTCTTTCTGAAAGTCTTTGCTGTCCCAGGATTCATCGAACGTCTTAATTAGGCGACCAACTGGAGGTGCAATTGTCTACTTGAATCTTTTGTTCGTTAATCTCCTACAGGACTCATTTCGAAGCGTTGTTTTAACTTTTGGTCAAATTAGCTACTAACGATCACTTTGAGCCATGAAAGAGAGTTTTCCCAGATCGTTTGACTCTCTAATTATCTTGAACTAGATTTTAACAAAGGTATCTTCTTGAACGCTCGTAAAACTGACATCCTCAAAAAGCTTTGTACATCAGCTTTAAATTTGTGCTTTGCCATTAATGTACTTCATAGTCATTAAAATTGTATTCAAGTAATATTCTAATGGCAGAAATAGTCACAGTTCATTTTTTAATTAAAAATCGTATGGGTTCTTAGAATAACATAAATCTTACTATGAATTTCATTACGCGGTATTTAGAGCAGGATGCCTGGCTAATTTAAGTATCACGAGATAATTTGAGCCCTGTTGTATAGCTAGCTTATCTATCACATCACTCACACAGCTTAGTGGAACGCAAAATCAATTAAATTCTGTTGTCCCCAAGATGCAAAAAAAAAACGAAAAGATGGGGAAAAGAGGGCGAACCCGTTCGTGTCTCACGAGAATACTTTGCATACTTCCCGGTATTGGAGTTCCTTATTGGAGCAGCAGAGAGGCTTTTGAGATACCTCATTTGAGTGTAGGAAATGCGGGGTTTGTACGAGACCGTCACCTTTAACATCATCTAACACCTTGTATTGAGTGGGTCGCAGCCAGAATATTCAGATTAGAATTGCATTTTTTTGCAAAGGAGCCCGTGAGTACAACATCGTGTTTTTAGGAGACTCGAAACGAGCAATTGCGTTTTTCTTTCGTTCGGGACAGGGACGAAGATTGTAGAACCTAGCACCATCGATAAGAAACGAGCATCGATGGTGTGTTCCACCATCAGAAACTCATTAAGGACAATAGACTTCAACATTTTTATGGAAGTCAATGCTTGACCAAAGCCCCATGTGACTCTACATGGGTGTAGTTAGCAGACATAGAAACACCGTGGCAACTATGTTGATTTAAGGCACATTTTTGAGCCATGAATTTGATTCGGTGTTTAAATCTCAGTCGAAGCTTTTGAGTTTCTCTCAAAACAGACCAAATAGCTGGCTGCTCATCTACCTCATGAGTCAAGGAGAAATCCTCCACAACTACAAGTATACTCTCTGGCTGAACTTTGACGCTTTTAACACGTTAAGTGCGAAGTGACCCACCGGTGGTCACTAAGGTTAGGTTCTGTAATTTTTCAAAGCTTTCTAGTGACTGTATGTACAAAGTAAAGATTTGCACCGGCTAGGCAACCGCACTTAACGTGTTAATTTTCAGTGGTGGAAGCTTACTATTTTATGTAATGCAAGCGCAGGGGTGAGCGGGAAATGCAACGAGGTAAATTTACCGGACGTGTTTGTTTTGTCACATTTTTATGTGCCACGCTTGGGCCAAAATCTGCATCAGGAAATCGAGCGTGAGATCAAAATATTGTAGCATTTGACGAATTTTAAACTGTTTTCAAATGAGCGTAAAATTAATTTAGGTTATTTCTTTCATGCGGAGGTTGTTATAAATTCCTAACGTTACTTGAAAATTTACAAAGTGATACCTGTAGACCATTTAACTAAATCGCGTAAATGAGTGACTATATGTAATTCATTGGTTTTACTACGCAACACCTAACCTCAGCTTGAAACTAGTGGAAGTGTGGGTCATAAACTGAAGAGAACTTGTAGTTCGAGCGAGCTACGAACAAATGAAGTTAATTGAAATAAACCGAAAGAAATAAAATGGTATGAAAATTATGTAACAGTTTCCAGGCATGTTATGAAAATTCGATCAAATTACAATGCATATTTTCTGTACTTTAAACTTAATAGAATTTACATTTTACGTCATCAATTGGTAAATCATAAATTCTGGATGACAAAAATTTGCAAAAATTCGGTTTACATCGGAAAATAGAGTTCATGCACATGCACGTTCCTATGATCTGCAACTACGCCTCGAGTACCTTGTCATTTCTTGAAGATTCCATGCGCATTTGAAGAAAGAAATTGTTCCAAAATAATTAATGAGAATCTTTCCCACGTAGCGATACGTGATTATTTCACCCTCATTTGATAATTCTTTTAGTAATTAAAGCAAGCACTTCAATCTCAATAAATTTTAGAGTATTAAAGGATTCAAACTAGCGATCAAATGTTCATTGTTGTGTTTATCACGTATCTAAAATTTTCGGATTTTATGGAAACTGCACCAAACATTGTGACAAAATTTCACGTGAAAAACCGAGTTAACTTTTTTATAATTGTACCTTTAGAAGTTACTATTATCGAAGGGAGAAATATGCTGTTGATGATTTATCTATCATCAATTTATGACTTATACTACGTTTTTTGGATCAGTTCCTTGAAAATATATTTTGATAATTTAAAAATTGAAGTTCTGGTCGCGTAGAGGGATAGCTTGTTTAGTTTGGTGACACAAATAGTGTAAGCAAGAGGCGTCATTTCTACATATGTCTGAAATGCGTTCGTTAGCTATTGTGTGCATAGGCATCTTTCCTGTGGACCAAGATGGTAGACTCATTGAGAAGCACGTATTTTCCAGCTTTTCACTTCCTAATTCCTTGACAAACCGTCCGTCTCTGTTGAGATGATTACTGCAAGTGCGTGAGGAAGTGAGGGTTGTTAGACGGTATTCGATCTTGATAATTTCATTTTTTAGGCCTAAATTCCAACAACTTTTTTATTTAACCGTAAAAGACAATAGTAGTTGAATTCTTTCTCGTTATGGTGCTGAGTTTTGTGTTCAGGCTCTAATTTAATTTCCAGTTTGTGAGAACTGGGTACATTTATTCCTTCACTTAAACAATAACTATTCTTCATTAAAGACAACATAAAGCTCAATAGTTTTCCCAACGGTCCAAAAGTATCTACGATGAATGTGAGGCTCGCATGATAAACTCTAGTTGTTACTGGGTCTCTTTAAGCCATTTTGAGTTTAAATTATTTTCAGGTCGTTTTGAAGTATCTAAATACCGATAACATTAACAGGGCTAATATCACGATAACCATGTGAGTGAAAAGTGATATGAAACCCATGATTAAAAGTCATTTGTGACTTGAATGAAACAAAATTCAATTTACTTACTTCAAATGTTACTTACTCGGATATCGCTACAGAAAAAATACTTGTACACAATTTATGACTCTGAAGATCGAATATTAATTAATACTCGTTTATGCTTCCCATGATTCGACCGAATAATTTTTTGGCTGTGCAAAGCATGCAGATTAAATTCTGTTTGTGGATGTTGATGCTGTCTCATTTGCATGACCTGCGTCCAGTGGACACCAGTGCAGGCAAATGGGCGGTGTGTCGGTGATGTGCCGGTGGTGTGCCGGCGGTGTGCCGGCGGTGTGTCGCTTTCGAGCCAACGATGCCCAGCTCCTAGACCGAATAGGTTATAATCCCGGCTTTGTGTGCTGATTATGCTCTCACACGTGCCTTCATTAGGGTGATTCAGGACTATTCATTTCAGCTCTAATAACTGATAACTATTTTTAATTTATTGGTTAGGTTTATATTTTGTTCCGGAAAAGTGGATTTTTTAAAAACTGTAAAGTCATCTATCAGAAAGACTAATATTTCTCAGAGGTGGTTGCTCTTACTAGAATGGGTCATGATTTTTCTCTCGATGAAATATAAGAAGGAGAAATTATAACAGTCCACCCTAATTTTCCACGAGGCTGAACCTGCTGAATTTTTCATGTCATATGAGGCCAAAAATTATTATACATTATCCTCTGTATTACTTATAAGAATGTAATTTTACTTGGATGATTTATATACACATTTGTGTCACTGCAATTTTTGGTCATTTGTTCCAATTTTGACATAGTTAGCATTAGGCAGGTTTTAGTACAATTTATATAACAGCTCGAAAAACATAAGGGTTTCATATCCCATCGTTTTGTGATAAAATTTCACCCTTTTTGTGCTAGTTCCGATTTTCCCTTCAAAATATGATAAATTAAATCTCTTTCAGTGATAGTAAAGCTTTTTGATTCCATCCCGGAACTTATTTAAAATAAGGTCCCATTGCGAATGTAATTTTTAATAGTAATTATATAAAAAAGCCATAATTCTGAGAAATGAAGCTCTAGTAAACCACTATTCAAAAATATACTCGATGAAAATATGTTCACATGATTCATGCAGTACATCCCTATTTTTTTATTTTTAATGGTGAGTGCTAATCCGTGGATGGGAACGTAATCCTTGATTTTGCTTAGTTCATAAATATCTGTAACTGGTACTTACCGGGCAAACAAGTTAATTTTGTATCACAAGTCTTCATGTTGTATTTTGTATTTGAGTCCTTCGCTAAGTAATGATCTTAATTTTATTACAGCTACAAAAAATTCTTGAATTTTTCTTTGGTTCGCGGGTGATTATATGGAAAATATAAATATTTAAAGTTTGATTTGATGAAAGCTATTTTTCAATTATATAATAATATATGAATGCTACTACTTGTGAAACTGGTAAATGTTGAATTCATGATGGTATTTGGGATGATTAAACAAGCTTTGATTCCAAATATTTTCCCAATTTCAATGATATTATTTCGTCTCATGTAGAGCTTTAATGGTGAAGTAAATCAGCCTAATAAGGTTTCCAGCGCATTTACTTTTCCAGCTAATATCATTTCTGGTACTTCGTTTGTGAGAATCCTTGTATGTAACTCAACAGTAATTAATTGAGCGTCTAATCATGTGTTATTCAGAACCTTTTTTAAGCTACACAACGCTTTTTCTCGCCTTACTCTCACGGGCATTCAAGTTTCTTGTGCCAAAAAGTTGTAGATTTGAAGGATTCAGAGTAATCAAAAGTTCACAAAGCTCGGTGCAAAAATTTTCGAAATTAGAATTTCATTTTTAACTACTCTTTTTTGCAGCGTAATGCGAATAAACTTGGCGATAAGTCTTAAGGTAATTCCTTTGCGTAAAAATTGAAGCCACTATAGTATGATTTTTCGATGAACGCTCGTAGCTCATTAACTTTGATCAAACTTTTGTTTCCTTCTCCCTGTGAATTATTCTATCTTTTTGCTACACGAGCGAAAATGTTACGAAGTAATAGCCACCTCCGTTACAAACGGGTCAAAAACAGCGGTGGTAATGAAGCGGGTTGTTGGCTACCGCCATGTGCCAAACAATAATGTATTCTTCTTAGGTAGCTCCACTCGAAACTTTTTGTGTGAACCAGCATTGATTTTTGGATAATTTCTAGGGTTTATTTGACAACGAATGTGCGATGCAGCAAACGTTTTAGAGAAAATTTATTAATTTCAGTTATGGATTGCGATCTCCATAAGTCGCAAAACAGGAAGCTTGACACAGTGGGAAAAGTGAGCTTTGAAAATTTCGAAAATTCACATTTCTTGGCAACGTTCATTAATGGATTGAAACTTTTCCGCATAATTTGGATATGATAGTATCCCTTTAGTTCTAAAAAACATTCTTGTTGCAATTCTTTCTGATCACAGGGTTAATGAACTGGTGATTTAGTCCCCTTTGAACTGATGGAGATGAGGGTAGAGCGAGCTTGTCAACTTCATTTGAGAGTCTGCTTGCGCTTTGAGTACGCTTCTCTCATTTCCAACTGAGCATTTAATTTGCCTGGTCAGAAAGATAAAGAACGTGTCAAGTACGGGCTGGTCAATTAGTGGTAAAGAATGGGCATTCAAATACTACATAATGTAGGTGGTTTAAATTTTTTACCTAAAATGACGGTACAGAAATGTAAATAATCATTTCTTCCTAGACTTTTCATCACAATTTAAAGGCCGAGTTTCGGGAATGAGTTCTTTTGACCCAAAGACGGAGTCCCTTATTTAATGGTAAATTTGTTTGGCAATAATTTGAGGATTCTCATTTCTAACTAACTGCAATAGTTGTGTAAAATCACAAGCGCTGCGACTGAGTTCGAGTTAATCTTCATGCTTTCCTAATCTGCAATGACTGACAATGTAAAGCTCACATCTTTGCAAATGTCCGGCTGACACTGTTTCATCTTTTTAGGTTTAGTTGCAACTCGTTTATAAAATTTCTTCATTTTCCTTGTTTTAGAAGGAAAGTATGGGCAACATTAACGTGTCTGGAAATGGTATATATTAGGATCTAATTAACTCTCGAAACTTCTACAAAGCTTTTGATTTATTCGGCAATTTTCCTCGAAGGAGAAAGGCTTGAGAACTTTCTTATATACATTTTTGTGGGAGAATATTTTACCCTAATTATTATATAAAGACACTGGAGCATGAGAAGAACTGTATATTGCCGTCAAAGAATGACTTGAGAAGTTCACCATATTGCCACCAAATAATGACTTAGAACTTCATAGTATCGCCACCAAATAATAACTTGAGAACTTCAAAATATTGCCACAAAATAATAACTTAGAACATCAGAATGTTGCCACCAAAGAATGACTTGAGAACTTCACAATATTGCCACCAAAGAATTACTTGAGAACTTCACAATATTGCCACCAAAGAATTACTTGAGAACTTCACAATATTGCCACCAAATAATGATTTGAGAACTTCACAATATTGCCACCAAGTAATGACTTGAGAACTTCCCAATATTGCCACCAAAGAATGACTTTAAAACTTTAAAATATTGCTACCAAAGAATTACTTGAGAACTTCACAATATTGCCACCAAAGAATTACTTGAGAACTTCACAATATTGCCACCAAAGAATTACTTGAGAACTTCACAATATTGCCACCAAAGAATTACTTGAGAACTTCACAATATTGCCACCAAAGAATGACTTGAGAACTTCACAATATTGCTACCAAAGAATTACTTGAGAACTTCACAATATTGCCACCAAATAATGATCTGAGAACTTCAAAATATTGCCACCAAGTAATGACTTGAGAACTTCACAATATTGCCACCAAAGAATGACTTTAGAACTTTACAATATTGCCACCAAAGAATTACTTGAGAACTTCACAATATTGCCGCCAAATAATAATTTGAGAACTTCACAATATTGCCACCAAGTAATGATTTCAGAACTTTACAATATTGCCACCAAAGAATGACTTGAGAGTTTCACAATTTTGTCGCTGAAGAATGACTCAGAAATCTCATCGCCCTATATTGGTGGAAGGAAATGGCTAAGAACTGCATAATATTACCATTGGAGGAAGGCGCAACGAGCCCCCAACCACGATACTTATTTCAACATTTTAATTGATTGCTGCTTGAGCATGTCTCGAAAACTAATATTATTGCTGCAAAATGCCAGAGAATACAATACTGGCACAAAATCAAAGCCGAGGACTCGGTTTGCTAGGTATTGGACTCGCACTTCAGTGTGCTTCAAGTGTCCTACTTTTGCTCTTATCTATTCTTATCTCTTTTCCTATCCTAATTCGTAAACTTAAAGAGGTGTGAGATGTTTTTCTTATATATTTCATTCATTGAAGAATAGGATATTTCTTAATCATAATTAGTTTCAAGCTAAATTTCTTCTGAGATATTAATTTCCTTTACTTCAATGTTTTTTGTTGAAATTTAAAAAATTGAAAGTATTATAAATAATACATTTGCTTCTACGCTATATTATTTCTTGCATTGACTGTACTGAAACATACTCTGACATTCAACTTCGACTGTTTTCCGAATGCTAAACCTGAAAGTGCAGTGAAAAAATGACCAGATCGTGTGAATTAGCTTTATTGTATTAATTATGCTAACTTAACATTATCTATCTATGTCATAGTGAAGGCAGCTCTACTTTACAGGTCAAATGCAAGGGAGGTGGTCAGTCTTCTTATTTAGACCTCAAGACTTGAAGCATATCAAGCCTGTTTGTGACTATTGGCACATTCGGAACATTTGTGGGGGAAAGTAGCATTCGTTGGAAACTATCATTAAACATTCAGAGCATCTGAAGCGAAGAGTGGTAGCTACTGAGAACAATGTGCTCACCTTTTCAGCATTAGTGGCTGCAAATAGTATTAGTTTGCAGCTATTTGTTATCATTTGGAGCATATATGAGGGCAAGTAACTCGTTACTAGATGTTCTGATTGGAGGAACGTGTGTTAAGGATACGAGTGACATAAATACCACCGTGAGTTTACATTCTCATTTCATAGTTTACATTCTTTCATCCCTCTTATCTCGTACAATTTATATCCACACTTTAAGCAGTAATTGAAAGAAGGATTTTTCTGAGTCTCACACGTCGTTTTCTTGTTTCGTGACACGGTGCGAGAGCACCGCATTTTGTAGGCCCTGCACCGGCAATTTGAATAAATATGCATGATATAAGCCCCATAGAGTGTTGGCATGCGTCCGGATGGTGGATTGCTGTCACTTTTTGTCACCGGCACCCACATTGAGGTGACGTCCCTAAGAAGTCGCCTCGCAAACACCAGGATATGGAGAGCTGCGTGCTGTGTTAAGTGTGAGCACAAAAACCGAGCAGGCCGAGAGCATTTTCAAATAGAGGGAATCTTTGCATCTTAGGTTGCAAGTTTTTCCATGAGGGAGAGGTAATGCTGTGCTTGGATCTCCATGTTTTGAAGAAAAGCAAGTGTTCAGTAAACTGCACAAGTGAAAAGTAAGTTACATAAATTTCTTAGATTAATTATGCGAAGTTGGACAAATTTTTTGGATCAACGAGATGAAGTTGAATAAATTAACTATGATGAGACGATTGTTTTTTGATACATAGAATGAAGTTCAAACTAAAGAAACAAATAACAAAACATATTCAAAAATTGCGAAATACTTTGTGGGCACTCGTGCAAAAATGTTTACTGATCATTTGTGTTTATTTTTCCTGTTTGTGACCACAATATTTTAAATACATTGTTAGTTTATGTCTTTATTCATAAAGTGCACGTAGAGTAATGCCATTAACTCAAGCAGCTCTGCACTCTAATCGTAATGAAGTATGATTTCATCATAAATGATAACGGATTAAACAAATTTGTTAACCACCCTTTACTATGGATGAATATCCTGTATTCGGATCTATTATCTGATGCCAGCAAATGTTGTTGGAGTTTCCAATTTTTGCCGAAAAAGTTTAGATAAATACAGCCCCAAATAATTGTGTTTTACGAAAGAAGATGAAATCGAGATGCAATTTCAGTGAGTCAATTTGTGAGAGTGACTTGGGCTCATTAAGTTATTCCCTGAAGGATGTTCTGCACCAGTATTCTCCTTTATTCAAAAGAGGTACGTGTTCTCGGATTTCAGAAGCGTTCTTTAGGTAAGACCAAATCTTCGCTGCAGAAGGCAAGTCCCGAAGAGAGAATATCAGGACTCACCGGAGGCCATCCGTAATTAGCGTGGCCTAATAACTCTTCAGTAATTAGAAGAGAACCGAGGCGCCGGCTCTTTCCATAAAAGACGGAATGGGGTGCCGAAGACTTGAGTCTAAAGGGCATCTGGTAATATTACCTGAGAACGTACTTCAGAGTTTTGAAAAGAAGACTCTTGAAATTGCATTCTGCCACCAACAGTTCTAACTGGCATTCCCTGGCTCAAAGTTACAGGATGATAAGGAGCGTCATAATCTTGTTGGTTAATTCCGCTCGCCGGACGATAATGTCATCGCCGAAAATGAGGATGAAGCACACATGTTCATTGCGTGAAGAAGGAAAGGTGTTACTTTCATTGTTGCACTTATTTTCTTTTTCATTGTAGTTCTGCAAAAAATGTAGAGCATCTGAAAGTTTGCCTATAGATGGAATTGAGAGAAGTGCAAGATCTGTTCAGGTCTTCTTCCTGATCAAATTAGGAATGTCTGAATTTTAACTTTACTGAAACCATTCTTAAAGTTAATCGACAGTCCATCAAGAAAAACAAGTTATTCTTCTAACATAGTTTTTCATTGAACACATAATATTTCAACTCATTCCAAAATAATCTAGTAATGCTTTGATATCCGAATAATGCCTTCGGAAATTTGCAATTCAAAATTAATATTGGCCACAAATTTACCTTTATGAAAACTGGTATTCTGGTCATCAGTTTAAAATCGGAACGGAAACGCTTTAACAATTTTGCTTTGACGAAATGAATCTTTTATTCCATAAGTAGGAGAACAACTGTTGCAGCCAATGCTAGTAACGCCACTTTCCCTAAGGATTCTGTTTATCAGAACCGAGCGGTGAGCTTGCTATCAAACACGACTCTGCCCAATCGCTCCGTGCAGCAAAAGCGACCTGCAATTTCGAGCGTAAGGTCGTTGAGTTCTATAGCTAGCTGCTTGAATCGAATCAAATGCGCCAATTAATATAAAAGACGGTCAAGTGCGCTTTTCATGCGCGGTTTAGCAGCGACGCCTGCTGATGCGCTCGGGTTCGTGCACCGTGAAGGCTTTTGCTCGGCCGCCCATAAAAGGAACGCAGCGATTAGACCTGAGGTTTATACTGAGGTCGTAATGGAAGTAGCGACCCCAACACCAACAATGTGCTATGCTTGCATTTTACGGCCAAAATAACGCGATTTTACCGGGTCAAAAGCATATTAGCTGAACCGGGGGTCCAGAGTTTAAAACTGAGATTGTTAAATATAATGAGTCCGAACAGGAATAAAATTCTGCTCTTAGTGTTGCAAATTCAATAATGGTGTTTGAATTTACCATGGCGTAGAGGTTTATGCATTTGATGGTTTTTTAAAGGGTGTGCTTGATAATCTGCATTCCTTTAAAAAATTCTGAGCGTACTTGATTTCCCTTCCTAATCTGTATTGTGTTGTGATTTTAAGGCCATTGCAATTCACACAATTCTTGGTCGTTTCTTAAATGTCAAATGAATTTAGAATCAAATTTTGTAGGAGCTGTAGGAGGTGGAGGTGCCAGGAGAGAGAGACTATATATCAGGCCTTTAGTATTTCCATAAATTTCGATAGTGCAAACGGTAATTGGCTCCTAAACAAGATGCCCGCGACAGTGATTGATTACGTGCAGCTCGCTAGCCAGCGATACGCGAGAGCTTTCATCCATTTAATGGGATATATCTTGCTGCACGAGAGGCTTAAAGATTAGGCCTGATCTCAGAGGAGCAACTCGTTTTGCCAGGTTGCTCGTCTCCTTGTTTCTCGCAATGCGAGTCGTTGTTTTTTGTTGCCACTTTTTCTATGAGTTCAAACATGCCTGGTCAAGGAAGGGAGTCGAGAGAGGGAGGGCAGTTTATGGGATCCATGGCGGACATGGGAAATGAAAAGCCGTCTTTGTTTACCAGTGTGTTGCAAACGGTGACTTAGAATTTATGATGTAGAATAGAATAGACATTCATAAATCGGGGTGGGGGAAAATCAAACGGAGAGAAGCTAAATGATGTTCACAGAATAGTTGTGTTGCCCCGCTTATAAGTTATAAAAAACGAATTTTTTAGAATAGAATCTGTCTGGCTGGGCATCTAATAATGAATAAAAAGGAAGAAACCCTGTTTCATTCTAGAATATCTTTGCCAAGAAATAAGAAATTTGAACATTACTGAAGAAACTGCAAAAATTCTGCAAATATGTGACTGATCTTTGGCTGTAGATACATTAATATATTTAAACAAAAGGTGAGGGTGTCTTGACTTGATGATCAAATTAAGTTCGACAAACTGAATTTTGCATGGACTGAAGTTTTAATGACCAAACTAGAACCATTATTGTGAAGACTGCATGTGTATCGGTAGGTATATTCAGTCAAGATATTTTGCAGTTGCAAAGTTTGGTGGATAAACATTTTTCTTACATTAAAATATGAAATATGTCATAGGTTTCAACGTTCCAAAATTATTGCATGCATTTTTGAGCTTCACAGAGTAAAATAATCACATACGTGTGTAGCTTTCCATAAGGTCGTTGCAGCAGGGCAAACACATGTGCAAAGAAGTAACCCATATTACTTCCACCAATGACTTGCAATAAAGAAGGCTATTGGATTACATTTAATAACTTATTAACTCCCTTAGTAAAGCTAGAGTAGAAGAAACCTGGAATAAAGATTAAAAAAGAAGGCTGCAATAGGAGGCTACAATGAAAAACCGGAATAGAAGACTGGGATAAAAAGCTGGAATATAATACTAGAAAAGAAGGTTGGCTGAAAATTAGGATAAAAAGCTGGAATAGCTAAATGGAATGATAGGCTGAAATAAAAAGCTGGAATAGAAGGTTGAGGTAGAAGACTGAAATATCAAGGCTGGAATAGAAGGCTGGGAGAGGAAACTGGAATAAAATGGAAATGGACGGTTGGGATAGAAGACTGGAGTACAAGTTTGAAACAGTAAGACATTAAATAAAAGGCTTCAAAGAAGGTAGGAATGCAGGACTTGAATAGGAAGGCAGGAATGCAAGACTGGAATAGGAAGGCTGGAATGGAAGACTGGACTAGGAAGGCAGGAATAGAAGACTGGAGTAGGAAAGCAGGAATAGAAGACTGGAATACGAAGGCAGGAATGGAAGACTTGAATAGGAAGGGAGGAATGGAAAACTGGAATAGGAAGGCAGGAATGGAAGACTGGAGTAGGAAGGCAGGAATGGAAGACTGGACTAGGAAGGCAAGAATAGAAGACTGGAATAGGAAGGCAGGAATAGAAGACTGGACTAGGAAGGCAGGAATGGAAGACTGGACTAGGAAGGCAGGAATGGAAGACTGGACTGGGAAGGCAGGAATGGAAGACTGAGAAGGAGTGTACACTCACTACCACTCACTGGGTAGACATCTGTTGGCTCGCCTACATTCGATGCCACAAGCCAGAGCTGCCTGTGCTTCATTGGGGGCGAGAACACAGAACAGTTGTGCCCTGTTCCCGTGTTCCTTGTTGTGTTCACTGTTGTGTTCTTCTCACGTCTTCATCGATGTGTTTATTTCTCCTGTGTTGCCTTCACTTGTCCCTCGTTCTGTCCACTTCCGTGTTTTGTTCATTTGTTCCTTGTTGTGTTAAATTTTTTGTTATGTTCACTTGTTTCTTCTTGAGTTCACTTCAGTGTCCTATTCACTTGTAACTCGATATGTTCATTTCTACTGTTGGCTTCATTTGTTCCGAATTATTAAATGTCCCTGTTCATACTTAATTATTTCGCGTTGTATTCACGTGTTCTGGTTCTTGTACTTCACGGCCTGAAAATTAGATGAAAAAATGTTTAGCTTCAGGAGGTGATACTCACTATTTATACTGACATTCCATATGAAATTGTATTAATTATTTTGTTAAAGTGTATTCCTGAATACAATCTTAGCGTACATCACAAGCCCATAATTGCATTTCGCAGCTCCTGTCAGCAACACGACAATAATTATAATTAGTTTAGGCCTGAGTTTTGATGTTTAAGGTAAATTGCACTGTAATTTTGTTAGGCCATTCATTATGACAGAAGCGATTAAAATTTTCCTCATCATAACGTATCTCACGATATGAACACAGAATTTGACCTTTATGTAAAACCCTTATACATATATCTTGCAAGAGTTTCTTAGTTTTTACTTTTTTGGGCATGTTAGTACTGACACATTAATAACAATTACGTATTCCATGAATATTATATTGATAAGATACAGTAATCACTGTAGAAAGTCAACAATATTTATAGATCGTTAGAAAGAAGGAACCACAAACACTACAAATTTTAATTTGTTTAATAAATGACTTAGGCCGTTGTCAGAGCGTGTTTGTGTAATTGATCTAACTCGTTTTCAGCGATTTAGACTCACCGACGTCAGCAGGAAGAACAGGGAGAGAATGTAATGATACTATTCTATATATTTCGCAGTTTTTCATGTCATTGAAATTCTAAGAACAGGAATCCTTCAAAAATGCGCACGAGTGAGAACCATTTTAAATTTTAGTATGAACTTTTGGCCTTAGATTTTTGACATGAAGAATTTGAAGTTAGTTCATTTTTTGTAGACGTATTTGTTGTTAATTAAAACATATACAAGCTGACTCGCTCTGCTCAGTCTGTTGCCTGTATAAGAGACTTAGAATTGACTGTAACCCGTTAAAATATCCCCTTTACAAAGTCATTCAGAATTCTAAAACTCGAAGATAGTTAAAGTTCTCCCATTCTCCCATGTATAACTTAACAATAAAACACTGAAGTTGTAATTTGAGACTCCCATCTTTCCCAAACTTCCTCGTCAACCCTCAAAGGTTTTCTTTCGATATTTTTTCCTTTTTCTCTGATGAGCAGGTGCTTTGTCAGTCGAGAGCAAAATAGTGGTTAATAAAACTGCCAATATTTCCTTCATATTCGTGTTAGGGCCGCAAATCACTCTTATCGCATGATTGAACATCCTCTTTTGCTTATTTGATATATGCATCCTAGTCTCGCGACTATTGAATGACTGTCTCAATCAATCTGTAGCCAATTTATCATCTGGAGAGCGGTGATGCAGTGAGCTTCCAGCTCTATTATCATCCAATCGTCTTGAAATGATTCATCCTGCTGGTTGCTAGAGTTATCGCTTGGATTCGGTTTCAACTATCACAGCTACACGTTTTCTCGTTAAAATGGCGACAGACCTGGACGCAGTTTTGTTGAGGCAGAATTTATGACGTACTAAAATATTGTTGAAACTGTGAATTGTAGCCGAGAGAAAATTTAAAATGGTTTAATTTAAGTAACGAATTAGTTGAAATTCAAGTAGGAAATATTTTACGTAATAATCATTAATAAACATTGTATTCATGATTTTAGCAATCGTTGCATAACGCGTTTATTATGATTTAAGTGGTTGTATAATGGTGTGCTACTCGAGTGATGGTTCTTGGATTGGTGCTGATCCGCGAGCCATCAACTGCCGGTACGCGACATCAGCTACCGGTACGCGACGTCAGCTACCGGTACGCAGCATCAGCTACCGGTGCGCAGTATCAGCTGTCAGTATTGTTTCTTCTATGAATTAATATACATAATTAACAAAGTTATCGGTCCCTGGCACATTGGAAGAAAAATTACCGGAACACCACATCAGATAGTTTGAGAATGGGATATTTTCCTGGTATAGATAAATCACAGCCAACTTCAAGCTTTCTATCCTAAGCCACTTTCTCTGCAAAATTATTGTAGCTTTCGTAGTCGACCTCGCCCTTTGTGTCGAGGACGACCGTGAGCATCGTGAATGTATAGTTTGAACTTGTTTCAAGACATGAAAGTACATTCCCTCCTTGCCGATGAGAATCGGAAGGAGAAGTTTATTTCTGGGCGGTATTGAATTTGGGCGGCAGAGGCTCTATTTTAGGGCTGTGTTTAGATGTGAGGACACGAACGCTGCTCTACCGACGGCTCTGACATCTCAAAACAAGACCTACACAAGTGCCAAGCAAATATAGGAAACCCAAAAAACACATGGGAAGTCACCATTAAAAAAATGAGACAGAATGTATGATGCGAAGGAGTGAGTCTAAAAGAAGAAGATGAAACGAGCTCGGGGATGAATAAGAAAATAGAGTATAATTAATAAATTAAACGCAACGAGAGAAGGAAATTTTCACAACGGGGAAACGAGATCAGGAAGGAGGTATGGGACCACTCTGATATATCGACAGACAAACATGCCGAGCTAAAACAAAGAGTACTAAAAATAATTCACCACTAATAAATTCCGAGAAAATCCCTGGACCAAATTTGAACAAAAGGTAAAAAACGTATCAGTTCAAAAAAGTATCATTCATTCTCAAGTTTTCTAAGTTCTCACCAGCCGATTTTCAAGGGGGGTGTATGTTCACAGATTTGTGTGTGTGTACAACGATGTATTCTGCATAATAATTTTTCTTAAAACATAAACATCGATTCATTACCATGACATTTCTACACTTTACCTAAAGAAAGAATGCTATGTTAGAGAAGTATGCAGTTTACAGAAACAGATGTTTCTTAATTCTATCGCTCTTAAAGTCTAAGTGACGATAGAATAGAACGTTCAGTCTCAGATTCTCAGTTGATTTTGGCGTATTTTCGTCTCTTAGATGCTGGAAACCTTTATTTTAGTCTCCATGTATTATTCACAGTTAGATCATTGGCCCTTTTTGCTTCCCAACGGTTGGTGATGGATTCTGCAGACAATTTGATTTTCTTCAGTACTGTAAAGGGTAAGAGCATGTTACTGGTTAGGTTTTACTAACCGAAGTAACATAAGTTATACCCGAGAAATAAGTCTCATTGATAACTAATACCCTAAATTGGCATTAGTTGAATAATACCCATTTGAATTAGATAACTGATACCCATACCCAGCAAACCCACTTCATGAAGTGGGTTTGTTGTCCCTTTTTTTCTCATACCATTGTTGCTGAAGTTCAAATCATTGTGCTAAGCAATCTAACTTTTTGAAAACTGCTTCTAAATGTAAGTGTTGGGCTGAAATCTGAAACTCGTTCGTCAGTCCTTGTTTAGTTTGTGCATTCAGATGTTGCGTAAGATAGAGAAGTGGTGATAGAGAAAAGGGTTACGTTTACATGGCGACTTAGTTTACTGAGTAAATTTAAGCTTCTATTGCGTACATCAGACAACGTCATTTCCATCCTTCAGTTGGAGCTCACATTCTTGCATCTCATGCAACTTCCAAGTCTTCCCAGACAACTGCGTCATCAGGTGTCCTTTGTCTAATTGCTGAGTATTTCTTTGGCTTGTTACAATGCGTGTTTCATGGCATTTTCAAAGGCATGCAGCTGTGTCACAAAAGCTCTTCTACTTGTAAGATGTCCAGACAACTCATATATTTATTGCTAAGCTCGAACTCTCCATCACCCTTATTTGAAAACGTGAAACACAATTCGTTCCCTACATAGCGTTACTTTATTTTTATTTTCGTGACGTATGCCGTCCTTTCAACAGGTGGGACCTATGATAAAGCTTCCATAGTAGTTTGTCTGAGACCTAAAATGATATGAAACTTGAAATAGATATTGCTCACTGTCTCGAATAGTTATTCGTGATGTGCGGCACATGAAGTGGTAGATGCCAGGGGGAAAGCTTACATCTCTTTTTTCTAACTGAACAATTGGTTATCCTCTTGATGAAAAAATAAA
>VCRD01002147.1:0-13335 GCA_006783055.1 Trinorchestia longiramus
GTACTTAGGGAATACGATGAGTTATTGTTTCTCATAGAGAATTATAAATTTCCGTGAATTTTAAATCCAGGTAATAATACAGTATGATTCAGTTAAAACACAATGTAATTCAATTAATAATACAGCGTGGTAACAACATGTTAATGAAACATTACAAGAATATCACAACTGAACAAACTGGCATCATGGTGATACTCAAGCTGGAGATCTGCTCAAAAGTTTTAAATATCCAAGTCTTGAGGGGGGAACTGCAGGAAAGAATGAGCTTTTTCATAGTTGAACACCATTTGTTTTAAATTTATTTCATTTTGCTCATGCAAAAAACTTTTTAGAATAACATGATAATAGATACGAGAAAAGTCCCCTACCTTATACGTGTTCACTCCCGACCATAACATTAATATTTATGCTCATAACACAGGTCACACAACTTGCTGATAAAATTAACGAAGCAGAACATGGAACAAGAGACGTGGTTCTCCAAACGCAGGTGAGTGTTGTGAAGTGATGTGTGTGGAGGGCGTAGTTACGTAAGAAATTCAAGAAAATGAAGGTACCACACAGTCGGACGAGGTTGGTATTTTTACTTGAATTTCTGTATTGAGGAACTCAGTGAATTAGTGTACGGCAGTATTCCATTACTGTTTATGTTCAAGATATTGCAGCAAGAATATGAACTATAAATAAAGTTCTCAGATTTAGAAAACTTATACCAGTTTGTATAAATAAGAAAAAATTTGAATTAAAAAGCAATGATGAGGTAACATATTTTGTCGCACAGAAAAGATTTGATCTGACCCTCACAGTTGTGTAGTTACGTGTACTTGAAGTTTTTACTTAACTCTTGTTTACATTAATCACGTCAGCGTAATTTGGTGCTCTAATTGTGAATGAATGTTATTCCAATTTGAAGATCTGTAATTGTTCTTCAAAACATTATAGATACACTATTAAGGTGTACTTATTAGGTCAACTATTAGTCCACAGCTTTCTCTTAAAATTGTAAAAAAAATTCATTGAATAATTCACATCGTTAAACATCACTAATTGAAAGTAAGAAAACTAGCATTCAGCTCTTTAATAGANATAACAATACAATATCTACCAATTACAATTTTCCTTCCCCTGTAGAAGACGTAGCAGAAGGTGAAATTTGGAATTGATTGGAAATGTAATTGCTTTCTTTTGCTGTATTTTTCTCTAGTGTTTTATTACCCAATTCCGACCGCCAAAATTTCCATAGTTTTTCCAAAGCTCTACGTGGTGAAGTACTATCCTTTCTTTTTCATCTTCGTTCAAAACTTCTTATCATGATGTTGATGTAGGAACATTGTTCTCAGTATAAAATAATATTTTACAAGTGTTTTAAGCAACTGGGCAACTCATATATCTGCAAAAGTAGTAATAATTTTTTGTTGTCACTGTGGTATTAAATTCGAGCATTCATTTTATATGAAGGAAAGAAAAATATTCATGATGGGTTTCTAGTTCTGTATAAATTAGAGTTTGACAAGCCAGTTTAAATTTTCCTTTTATTCCAGGTCCTAAACTCCCTCGTGGGGTTCATCATCATTCTCTTGCAGATGAAAGACTCGCTTTCACTGAGTTGAGATGGAGTCTTGATTTGGGAGGGTGGCTGGAAACAAATATTTTCTGGTTGCAGAGGAATCAGGAGCATCAAACATCAAAAACTTGTTAAGGAATACGCTACATGATTTTAAGGATCATAACTATTATTGCTCTTTTAAAAAATATGATACGCTTTCAAGTGTTGCCACTTATTTGGATTTATAATCTAGAATAGCTAATTAAATTAAATACCTTCACCAATAAATGTACAAGTTTTCCCTGAACGAATGTAAATACATTCAGCAGGACATTAAGATCCCGTTTTTGGCCCAGAAATGTGCACAAATTTCAGAATTGATGTATAAATTAGAATTTCATAGGTATAATTTTCTGTTGTACTGGAAAGACGTCACTTTTGCATTAAAATATGCACAATCATTATACTTTTCTAGTTAATTGATTGTTTTAGCAATGTACGTCTGAATTATTTACACCTAAATTCAAAGAGATAAATTCATGCCTGTATTAACAATCCATTTGGTGTATACTACTAGTAGTCATTATATATATTAAATTTTTAGAAGCTTGGAATATAAAATAATAGTTTCAATGTATTTAGAATTGAAATTTTCAAATGTTTCGACAGGATTGAGGAGTGTTGATGTGTGGAGGTGTTGAACACAGCATCGTTTTATGCATGATTCCATTTGCAATTATTGCATTACAAAGCAAATAACTAAGAAACACACAAACTCAATAACACTACACAAGCGAAACCCTAGCGCATCACACTGACATAAATATAACGTGCTACACCAACGTTACTATAACGTGCTACACCAACGTTACCATAACGTGTTACACCAACGTTACCATAACGTGTTACACCAACGTTACTATAACGTGCTACACCAACGTTACTATAACGTGCTACACTAAAATTACTATAGTAAAACTAATAAATAATTTCAGTTTCCGAGTAACAACTTGTGATCGCCGCATACTCAGCGCATACTCAGCGCATACTCAGCGCATACTCAGCGTATACTCAGTAGCTTTTCCTGCGTCTTCGTGCTTTGATGACAAATGTTGTGCCGCCAGTTTAATTGGTCGTGGATGTGCAGCTGCTCAGTGACAGGCCTCTACCACTGAAGATACTCCATATAACGACAAATTTCAGATCTCTCTCGAGCTTATCTAAGGTAATAAGTCAATTTTCAAAATTAAATTTGTAACAAGACTTTTTATTAACGAATAGAAATGAGCCATAATTTGCCCTAACATTTCTTCCCCTAAAAAATAGGGTATTGGTTCAAAACGAGGAGTAATATAAAGGGAAAAATCGGGGTGTTAAATCGCTTAGAGTACGTGAAATACCTTCATTTTACTCATTCAATTACATATAACCAGTTCTCATCATGCGTGTATACATCATCATGATATCATCATAGATAAAAATGAATAAATTAAGGAATTAAGGTCATCGTGCATAAGCTATTATTCACAAGACACTTAAGAATGAGAATAAGTATAAATAGGAAAATGAGTACAACCATTTTGTACCCTTAATTATACAAATAAATCTTCAATCTATCTATATCCATATATACTATAATAAGAGCCGCGTCAGTCCGTCCGTCTGTCCGTGTGTCACATTTTTCTAATCGATAGCTTTGATAGCAACAAAGATAAAGCTTAAGAAATACAAGAAATCATTCTATTGCATTATTTTTCTGTGACAATTTAATTCCCTTTCACTAGTATTATGGTATCCAGAATACACAATCGCTTTATTTTCACAAAAAGAAATTTTCTTTGGACCTTTTTCTGTTGAAATTCATCAAGATGCTTTGATATTTTTAATTGATAATACGAAAAGAAATATTTCCAATTAGTTTGACAAGTAACCTGGCTACCACTTAGTATAAGGCCAACGATTTTGGAAATTGAGTTATTGTTTTCGGAATTATAATTTTCTTGAAAATAGTTTTAAAAAGTTACCTTACTTATGGGCCAACCTGTACAATAGAAGCTCTTACAGATTTAGATAAGAGGAAATTTCGTAGGGTATACATGCATTGTAAGCATTGTATTGTGGATAACAAAGGTACATCCATCAATGGGGAAACTCTTTCGTAAAGCCTGCATCCACTGGCAAATTAAAATAAAAAATTTAGTAAAACCGTAATTTTTCACGTGTGGATCTAGTAATACAAAAAGTAGACCATCATTTCCAGAGATCCTTCACTTACAGCAAAGTGATCACAACTATCATTCCTAGAGATCCTTCACTTGCTGCAGGATGATCACAACCATCATTCCTAGAGATCCTTCACTTGTTGCAGGATGATCTCAAACATCATTCCTAGAGATCCTTCACTTGCTGCAGGATGATCACAAAGCCGAGAAGCGAGTTTAACACCTGTCAACAGAGAAAAGGATGCAATACCGTGAAATCGCGTCCTCGATTAGTCAAGGGGATTTCACTAGCCAAGCTACACATTTTAGCCCCTAAATTCAATTGTAAAGTGGAGGTGTCTTTTTCAAGTGTTCCGAAGATTTGGTGTGCGATTCACCGTAAATTTTAATTCTAGACTCTAGCACGAACAAGAAAACGCTTGCACGATTACTGTACTACGGCTGGTACACTCAGAACTATGACGTGTGTTGCGCCTGAGTCGTATTACCTTCATATGCTTCGCTCATGAGTATTTTATGATTGTTAATTGACAGAAGGCTGAAATTAAATAGTATTGAAAGTGATACAAGTTATAAATCGCTCCTACAAAAATTATAGGGGAGATCAGTTTATGAAATGTGTTTGGGTATTGTGTACTGATAATATACATGTAAATTGTGCCCCAGTATCTACTCCTTTACACAGTGTTGCTTGTGTGGAAAAGAATGAAGATTTTCGTCCACAATTCATGCAAGTTGCCATCTTCATAACATAAATATTTTCTTTTAAGCCAATAAATTAAAAACTTTTATTTATTGCATTGCTGATGTCGATTGAAAGTTTAGCTTGAAAAACACCATTAATATTGTTTATAATGAATATTACTGACACATTATGGAATTTTTCTCAATTTTTGCTGTTATCTGAATGATGTAAAATATTGTATAGACCAAGACATATGTTTAGTTAAATATTCCAATGCTTAATTGATCACGGAATTAAGAGACCTAAAGTGAGACTTTAACTATTAATATAATAAATGAACTGTGACTTATTTCAGAGTAATATAGTGCTTTATTTTAATTTTATTTAGTTACAATCAAATTTTTATTGTAATCCGTGTATGCTCACAAAAATCATGACACAATAGTTAATCGCATGTGCCAGGTGTAATTGCTCTTGAAAACAAAACGGACTTTTCGCCAATCCAATATTTACTGGAAAAAAGCTTTTTAGTTTTGTTGCTTGCGAGGTTTTGTTCTTACGTGTAGTGTTCTTGTGACTTCAGTATCTGTGGAGAACTAAATCTTTGTTGTGCAGTATTGAACCCCTGCACCAGTCAGCAGTGTCAGCAATGTGTTTTCCTGTCCATTTGTACAGCATTAGGACTACAATATTAATCAGTATAATCTGCAATCATTTGCATATTAGGTCTATTAGCGATGAAAATACTTAAGCACACCAACATTGGCAAATATTTATTTTAAATATTGGTATCGTAATGAAACCTGACCGCTTTGATAGCAAAGTATTTCAATTAAATATAAAATGTTTGACATACTGATGAACTGATTTCACCTCTTGCATATCATTTGTAATTTTCTATCATTTTGAAAGGTAGTGTTAGAAACAATGAACTTCTACGTCGTTGTTCCGTACAACTTATTAAAAATATCTTATTTAGGCATGTCATCATACACTCCAGCTATATTTCTTAAAATTTCAACCCGTAATTTTAAGCTCATGAAGGCAATCATTCTTATAGAAAAAGGAGCAGTAACAACAACATCTCATAAATCTATGATAAAAGTTACTTTCCGGACTCTCACATTTAATTGTAATCAATAGTTTGAAAAAATTACAACTACATTTTCATCTCACCGTAACGAATGAGCTACTTCTTAACGTGTATACGCCACCCATGGTGAAGGGTGCTATTTTCTTCAGCAACTTCTCTATTCGCATGACCTGCAATCAAGAAATTTATGCAAATTAGCACAATTTTACACATGTTTTTGAGAACATTCTACAGAGATTAACAATTTAGGAACATCATTACTTTTTGATAAAATGATTTAACGAATTTCAACAGAACAATTTAACAATTTAACGCAACACTTCTTTTCAAAGGCTGAGAACTCTGAAAGCTGAAATACATACATCAGTAACTGAGATTGTAATATAAAACCCTGTTCGTAGACAACAGTTTTCTTTTTCTATAGCAACATTAGAAGCATAATCAGAACACACAAGATTCTGTTTTATTTTCATAAATAGGTTTACCCGTTAGAACCACGTAAAAATCTCTAATTAAACTGTAGCTTTATGCACTTCTAATGCATATATTCTCGTATAGGCAACTTAAGAACGTCTGAATCTTCTACAACAAGTTTTGACCGAAGAAATGAAATCGTACTCCTACTTGGTGTAACATGCTTTTACTGTGCGAACTATCAGTGTTATCTAATCGAGAAAAACTTATTATTTAGCAGCTTAGCGTAATTAATCTTGTGTTGTGCCTAAGTACTAGTGCATTAAGACCTCCATAAGTAATTTGTTCTTATTGTAATTATAGTTTTTTAAAGCCACAAAAAAACGTGCCGCTGACAAATCTGCTGGTTCATCCTGTAACTTATAAGCAATAAATAAAAACACCTTAACTCATCATATCCATTGTTAGGAAGCATATTGAATCCTTATTAATTATTTCAAATATTCTAATGCATTTATTGGTATTCATTTCATCAACTATGTACTTTTGTTCCTTTTATTACCTTTTACAGGAAATAAAATTTTCTTAAATTAACCATAAATATAAGTATACAACTTGATAGTAGCTCTAGTTGTCAAAATACCTTGAAATACCGGTGGTGAGTTACCTTTTGCCTTATAAGATCCATAACATAACAAAGTATGTGTTTCAGGAGCATCCATATAACAATGCACTGTCATGTACTTGGTTTATATTCATTGCATATTATAGTTAATCGGTTTCACAACTTTCACGTCTTTGATAAGCTTTACTAGCAATTTTTACTGATGTATTTTAAAATATTGTAAAGATGTATGTTTATCATTGAAACTCAACTTAATTGTTCTGTATTATTAAAAAATAAATGCTCGTAAATTATCAGTCATCACAGTGTTAAAATGTATCTATTTGCCTAACATAACTTCATAGTAAAAACTTGCAACCACTTCAACTATGTCTACCTTTTTCTGTATTTTAGACCCCTTTTCAATATCTATTGCAGTTGTATGAAATATTCTAGGTATTAGTTATGGGCTACTAATAGAGTGACACCACCAATCTGCATTTCTTCAGCCCTAAACAAAACTGGTGTTTCCAAGCCTACAGAACTATCATGGTGCACGCTACAAAGTTCAATGTCAATTTTGTAGTTCTATTACCTTACGATAAAGCAAGTCATCCTTGATGCCAGTCGCAGCTTCGTTCACTTCGTCTGCCAGCTTCATTATCTACGGGAAGACAAATAACGATTCAATAATCAGGTTTAGTATTGGTACTCTTACACACCTTCGATATTTATTGGGGGAAATTAATTTTGAGAAATATCAGAGTACGTTTCTTCCGAGTAAGATTTTTAAATATAACGCACAATTCAAATGGATTGTCACAACTTCCTTGTGTTTTAGATGAGATAGCATAAGTAGATGAATGAGATTAAGATAATATGGGCATGGAAACTCCAAAGCGAGGCTTTCACAAGAGAGAGCAGAAACGATATACATGTACGTATTATCGTTTCAGCGAGTATCGTCCATACTGCTGTTACGTCCTTAACCTGAGGAAGTAATTTTCTGTGGTAAAGCCCACACAAGTTGCCATGGGGAAACTCGCCCTGTGTTCTATGGTAAAACTCAAGCAGTTTTCTATGGTGTAACCAACAGAGCATTTTCTTGTACAGCTAACACATTTGTCTCTGAAAAAGTTGTCAAAGTTATTCAGTCACCTGCATTGAAAATGTCTCTCCAGTACTGTAGAGGACCAACAGCACGCACAGACACACTAAAGTAGACAAGATCCTGGCACCATCCAGGTTGAACAAGACGTCCGTCACGAAGAGTGAAGTGCTCATCACAACTCCCATAATTCGGACGGTGAAACACCAGAAGAAACTGGCCAGAAACTTTTCTTTCATTTTTGCCAACTGTGAAAGAACAGTGAAGTAATGAATCATCACTGCAAAACGGTTTTTCTAAATAACTTATATAGATATGATGCAAAGTACAAAATAATACCCATATAATATCATTTGTGATTGTATATTGATGCGAAACCAATGATTAAACGCAACTTCTAGAAGTGTATGCTGGTTGAAGGAGTATTTCTGAAAGCAGTTGTCAACTTTACACATTTTAAAAAACTATTAAATAGCAGATTGAACAAAATTGAGTGCGTAAACGAATAATCTGATTTACCGTGAAATAATTGTATTGTAGTTAAAAAAATATTCATTAAATGCCAAATTGATTATGGAATTAAGGAATCTTAAAGGAGAAACGATTTTATGAAGCCAAGTCATTTCACACTGATCTGACATCCCAGGGCCAATTCCCCTGATCTTCCCCCTTAGATTATTTGC
Organism: Trinorchestia longiramus; assembly: GCA_006783055.1. Taxonomy (NCBI): domain Eukaryota; kingdom Metazoa; phylum Arthropoda; class Malacostraca; order Amphipoda; family Talitridae; genus Trinorchestia; species Trinorchestia longiramus. The sequence continues at coordinate 8,356 of VCRD01002147.1, forward strand.
TCCTGCATCTGTTAAAGAGAAAGTCTTCACAGTGAAACCAGACACTATCAAGGCTCTGAAGCAAGATATCCAGCAAGCAATCCCTGCCATTGGCTCGAATGTTCTTGTTATAGCAAACTCAAAAATTTCAGAAAAATGGGTTAACCTTTGCATTGAGCAGCCTAATGGCCATTTAGAGCGCATATTATTGGTCCCATAAAATTTGGAATCTACACGTATCCCTTCATTTTTTTGTTTCATTTTTCTACGCCAACTTTTCAAGCAGTTACAAGCATTTACTTTCAACGAGTGTTTTTGTGTCACATTATACAGTGAATTCGTTATCTTGGTTAATCTTGATTACAAGTCCATCTCTTAAAGATATAGAAAAAGAGTCAACACTAACATAATACATAAACTGCTTATTCATTTTTCGTGTTCGAAAAGTGTACAAAATACAAATTCTGCAATTACCTCTTCAAGAAAGCGTTCACAATCATGAGCGTTTTCTAGTAGCACAGGAATGCTGATCTTGGATTTCTTGTTATCCTCGCAACGTGAAATTGTCTTCAAGAAGAGATTGCAACGACAGGTGATAACTCTACTGATGTTCAAGCTAAAATTTCTAAAGTTTATTAGATATATTAATGACCCCAGAGCTACGCCCATTTCAAGCAATACACCCGCTGCAGAAGACCCCAAGTCCTTAGAAGAAACCAATCGTTCTCTCCAAAACCAGTTGTAGGAGCAAATTGCAGCGATGGTTAATGTGACGCTTTTCATATCAAGCTTCTTCATTTGCAGGTCGTGTCCGTACAACGAACGGAACATGTCTTTGGAGTTGTCCAAAAAGCGAATTGTCTCAGCCAAGCCTCTAGAAAACACAAAGACAAACATCACGCTCGTAGAGTCACAAGTGTCAGCAAACTTCCTGTAATAATGGCACAGCTTGCCATTGAAAGTTTTAAGGTCGCAAGGTCTCGTCAAGAAATAAAATCCCAATATGAGACTGAAATGAATAGCGGTTCCGTACATTAACCAAGGGATGCTTATTTTTACACCACGGTTTGTAACATTAAAGCATAGCAAGCCGACGAGTTTAAGCGTGTATTCTTGGAATTTTAAAGACTTCATACTGGAGATACTGTGTCGTTTGCTAGTTCTGAACAAAGACCGAGACGACACTGACTGTCTTTCTAGTTCATGTCTTCTTATTTATAACCTTGAAGGACACATCATAACGTGAGTAAACATTATAATGTAAGTGATGTTTAGTCCCTTGGACTTATTATTGACTAAACTTGTCTGTACTGGTTACGCCACGCTACCTATTAACTTAATTGACGTGCATAAATAGAGAGCCCGCTTTAATTAATGAAGAGATGAATAGACGGTCCAAGACTTATGTGAAAGTGTCTCCATGTCGCGCCATAAAATTCTTGAATATGCATTGTGACCCAAAATAATTACACCGATGTATCACTATTATTGATTGGTATTTAGTACACTAAATACATGCATAAAATTTTTGTTTTGTTGGCATTGCATGGGAGAATCAAACAAAAATCCATCGTTTGCATGCAATTGGTATTATATATACCAATAAAAAATAACCAAATCTTGGTTCATTTTTTATTTATTTTTAAAAAAGAGTTCTACTGTAATCTTTCAGAAGACTATCATTTCTGCTGATGAAATTATCTGCGATAGAGTTATTTTGTATCTCTGATACTAGCCTTCTCTTTATCGCCAGATCCGCTCGCTCAAATTTTACTGATGCACGCAGACACTCAACGAACACTCAATATTAAGATATGTACTCCTGCACTATTTCTCTTCTCCAAGACCGTAGCTCAATGAACTAAAACCATCAATTTCTAACATTCAACATTCATGGAGCGCATGAAACTCTCCGAGATTTTATTTGAAATTGATATTGTGTCATTAAGACAGTCTGGTTTAAAGAATTCATTCTTTAAAACTAAATTTCGTTCGCACATTAAAGTTTCAAAAAAGTCACTTGCTTCCCCTCCATAACTTCAGGTTTTGTAAGTGAACGGGAAAAGTTCGGTTTCTTTGAACTTTCAATTCTACATATGCACCTGTTTACTAGAGTAAAACGGCGATTAAGAAGTATGTGAAATCCTGATCAATATCCAGCAACTTAACGATCACTGCAGAGAATTGCAAGATTTCATGCAAACTCTAAAATTTTCGGAACTCAATCCAAATTTTGATGCTCTGCGTTAGACGTAGTAATCCCGCCTGACAAAATAAAGAAATAAGCTTGTGTTCAGGCACGGATGTTGTCAACGTACAGGTCAGTGTGAACGCCTGGTCACACATAGTTTCTGATAGTTAAAATATTAAATTATGCTGCTATAAGAGACTGCCATTTTAGACTTCATGAGCACAAAGTGTGTCTTGTAATGTTCATTGTTTCAATCTGAAGAACGAGAAAGGATCAAAGATTGTTGCAATCTGCTAGCAAGATTTCCTGTTAATGAACGCTTTTAATTATTACTGTGAGAAAATCGGGGTAACAAAAAACAAATTGACAGTAAGCTGCCCAGTGTTTGTTGTGGCATGATTTCCAGTTTTGATTTGTTTCCTAAAACCAGCTGTTCTTGCATTGTAAATTTCAAACTAAAAGAACATAAGATTTTCATCTTTATTGGACAGGTAGAAGCAAACACTTAAATTATTCTTAAAACCATCCAAACACACAGTAAATTTTGATGTATTTGTTCTTTAGCAATGATGTATTTTTGTAAATACGTAGAAATGGAAAACCCAAACTTATTCTCAATGCTGAAATGTAGTAGCACTTCAACTTTACACAACATGAACAAGCATCTGTAAACAAAATTTAGGCATAAAAAATAATTTCCCTAATAAAATGATCCAACTATAGATATTCTAGAATTTGACGTTCCTGCAAATCTCGTAAAACATTTAAAATATAATCGTTGAATGAACATGAGGAGGAAAACTTACTCATCAGTTTGAAGAAAATGATTCCATCTGAATACTAAAATAATCATCGAAAATATTTCCGGATTTCGGTACTGACATTTGATCTAAAAGTTGAATTTTTTATTTTCTTTGAGGAAAAATACATCACAGTTCCAAGTCTGTTCTGGTGATGGTCGTGAACTATTATCTAAAAAGAAATCATAATCTCCAGAAAAAGTTATCGGGAACGCTGGAGGAGATTTACAAAAGGAATTTTGAACATAATCTCCATGGTGCAGGAGAATAAATCCAGAACTACTTTATGAGACACCAAAATATTGATCTATGATTCGACCGTTATTTATTTAATTGCTCGACAGACTTCTGTATTATAGCCACACATTGATATGAGATAAAAATAGCATCCGAATAAGTAGAATGTGGGTTTACTAAATGTATGGTTGCAAAAGAAATTATTTTGGATTAAATTTTAAAGAAAAATTTGAAACTCGTACAAACAACTGGAAGTAAATTGAAGACAAATTCTTGTTGACAGATACAAGAGTATATGATAAAAATTATATATATATATATGTATACGTGTATACATTGCATATTTTTAAAGCGAAATTTGAACTACACTGTTGGACACTTCTATGGTTTAGAATAAAAACTCTTAAATTTGTATTTTTTGTGTCAACATATAATTCACATTACGCTAAAAGTATCTCAGTGCATTTAGTAACTGATGGTATGGACGAATGTAAGTGAGTGCATGTGACTTTATGCAAGTCTAATCACATGCACAATATTAGAGATTAGTTTGGAAATTACTACAATAAATGTAAATTACATCAACTTGTGTGAATAAAATTGTGTGACGCTGTAATTCAAAAACACATTAACTCGAAATTCACGGAATTTTTCACAAAGAAAACCTTTGTACGTGCTTGTTGTGTTGAAGATCAAAAGATTCTAATAAATTGAACAACAGTACCAGAAATATCATGAGCACATGGTGAAATATTACACAGTCTTTTATAAATAAACCAAACAGTTGGGAGTGTCGAAGTTGAGTTTCATGTCGTATAGAACACAAAGATCCATTGATGCTTAGCTTCTCTTTCTGGGGTACAATGAAACTCTTTGTGGGTGCATTGAATGTTATGAAGCATTTCTACACAACACTTATAATATGCATATTGCAAGTGATATACCGTATATTGTATTAGCAGGCCATTCTACATGCTCTTTAACAGAAGAGCAGCTGTAGACTCGCATGAAAGCACATCACACACAACGAGGAAGTTCTCAACCCTCACCTATGATGTGCCAGCACTCAAACTCCAGTCCACGTCAGCATGAGAAAAAGAATCTCCTCACCATAGCCAATAATTTGCATAAAGCTTCTCCGCCCTCTGTCACCAAGGAAGCCTGCCACCATAAAATGAAAAGAACTTCAACTCAGTTCTGCAAATTCAGTGCATCCAACTCTGGCTTATGTCGTATTTTCTGCTCACATTTACCAGTACAGAGTAATTTGAAGTGGACAAGTTTTCGACGCTTATAAAAATTAACAAATTTCTGTAAATCACTCACCAGTTGTATTATAATGCAATTCATTTATGAATCCGACTTCACGTACGGGTCCTGCTTCGTCACACTCAGACCGTTAAATCAAATAGCACTAAAGTACAGATTAAGATCTGGAAAATGTTCATTGCGTTTTTTAGTCACGCATGAAAGCAAACAGCAGAAATATTGATCCCTCTTTAAGTGAGAGATCATAAATTCCTTATCCAGTTCGTTTGACAAAAATTAAATTCACTTGGGTACTTTAAATACAAACAAGTTTCCTCGTAAATAAATTGCAACAACTACAATCAAGTGTGGTTACTGCTATTTAACTAGATCCTAAAGCAGTCATAGTAATCAGCTCTATCTTTTAGAGCAGGTAGTAAAAAAAATTTCAAAAAAAACGTGACACAACATTTTTGCATATCAAAGTAGCAAACAAATACAGAAATCTTAGCTCCTATGCATGAT